>ML784821.1:1580204-1601444 GCA_009831015.1 Picea engelmannii
ACATTTATTTTCTTTGGTGAGGGTTTTGTATCTTAAATAGATTAATCCTTGAGGATAAATCATCATGACACTAAGATCTTTGTGCACCATCGGGATCTCCCTACCTTGTGACATGTGTTGCTACTCTGTGGCCATTGCACAACAATTGTGTTTCTTCATAATCTACCACAATACTTAGGAGTTGCCACACATATCTACAAACATGAGGGGGGAATTAGAGAACAATCTAAACAACTAATACAAAACACTATTGAAAATCAAATATGTGGGCATTGATAAAGAGAGCTCACTTGTTGATTATGCAACTAATGGAGTTGTTAATGTGGCAACACAATCAATTACTGTGAAACTATGTCTTTCACCACCAAGTCTTTCTCCACTCCAGACACTTGACAAACAACTACTGCATTCTTGACCTACTAATGTTTATGTGCCTACCTGAAGACAACTATTGCACACCAGAAGGTCCCTGCAAGCATACATATAAGGCTCCTCAAGCAGAGTAAACTACAACATGTGATGTTTCTTAGTTCATCTATGAAACTCTCTTATATACATATCTTACCCTCCACAATGGATCAACCTCTTTGCAAGTGGGAGGCTATAGACTTAGGTGTTTTTATTTTCATTCACCGAGTGTCTAAGGTGCACATTTGAATTTCGTCAAATGAAATCTGTAATGAAGATGTGTACCTCAAGCCAAATAATGGCCTTTTTCCCATTGTGCCAATAGAACATAGGACACTTGTACACACATGCTACTACCACAAGTGTCTCTGGACAATCAACTTCTTGGCATGAGATGGCACATTCATATCTGCACTTTGAGCAACAATCACCCATCTTGATATAGCTAATCGTTGCCTCCCCTCTCGAGGTGGTCACCCTCACTCAAGTCACCCTCTTCCTAGCTCACTTGGAGACAATACAAAGGTGGACCCAATATTGCATTACGAGTGGACGATCTAGCTATAGGGAGTACCCATATTTTTTGCAAATTACACACCAACCACTTATGCAAAGATCTTACTCATAAGTCATGTCTCTTGTATACACACTCAATCGGTACAATCTATAATATGTAGGTCTCTTAATCATTGAGTTGGGATCCGTTTTTGTCACATTTCTCCACCCAATAAAGTCATTATTCTTAAAATATTTCCCGCGATTTGTCAAAAATACACACTATAAACCCTCATTAACCATCATCATTCACAATTATACATCCTGTATGGTTATTATTGTTGATATTGTGGTAGTTGCGGGAGGTATTAACCTCCATGTGTAACCTTTGACTAGAATAGAATATTCCATAATCAAGAGAAACCCTAAACATATGTGTGAGAACCCTAGAAAACTAGTCAACTCAATAAATAAATCATATTAAAGTATTACCCTCCTGAAAGAGAAGCCGGTCTAGACAGGTGACAAGAAGGACTATAAATAGAAGGTGCTTGAGATCATTTGTACACACTTCACTCACTCTCTCAGAGAATCATAGCACAAGTTTGGAGTTGCAGCTGCAAGAAAGGAAGGTGCATATTCTGGGGTGATTCTTGGTCTCTCTCTCTAGCGCTATCTAGCCTAAGATATGTGCCTTCCCTTCTAATATCTCTTGGTGGTATTCTTAGTGACATTGTTGGTGGTAGCCTAAGAAGTGCAACTGCAACTGTTGCAATTGAGTATTGTTCTTGTTCTGTGATTGTGGAGACTCTCTCTCTTGTGTGCTACCCTTGGAGAAGGTGTGCTCTCCTTGTCTTGTGTTGTTGTTGCAGTTGGATGGTGTTTTTTGGTTCCATCTCATGCTATTGCTGCAACTAGGGTTTATTTGTTGGTTCTAGAGTGGATTTCCATAATCATTCTATCTAGTAAAGGTTAAGGTGCTCGGGGGGTGGCTGCATGCCTTTGGTTTGGTGACAACAGTGATATTATCTATGGTAAAATGAGAACATCAAATATTTTAACAGATTATGGGCCCACACTACCTTCAGAACAATATAACCACTGGAAGGTGTATCGACAGTTCTTTGTCATGCTCGTTATAGCACCAATTACACTTGTAACTAGGGTTTTTGATTTTGTAGTTGCAACAAACCCTAACCTATATTATTGGGCACTTTCAGTGAAGCATTGGACCTAATTTTTGGGTATTCTAGTGCGCCCTAGCCTAGCACACCCTCTGGTGCCCTCAACCAGCAAAAACGTCAAGATTGAGTTTTTGGTCAAAGTCAAAGTCAAAGGTTGACTTTTCGTCAAAATTGATTTTGTGGTCAAAGTTGAAATTTCAGAATTATGGCTTGTTCTAATCATTGAACCTTCTTGATTTAGTTTCTAACCTCTTCTTGTCAAGATGGTGTCTAGTTTCATATTATAAGACAAGTTGAACGATGCTACAAATTACAAAGGTATGCACTTGTATATGCTTTTCAAGTTATATCATCCAACAAAACATGAGTGTGTTTGCAGGGGATGTACAAGAGATCTTGTCCAAACAGTGATATTGGATTCAATACATTCAAAGGAACAAGCGCACCCTCCCTAGCAGTGTAGGCTCCAGGTTCCAGGTTTGATTGATCAAATTGTTAAGTTTGATAGTTGCTATAGTACAAGTAAACACTATAGTTGTGACAACAATCTTTGAAAGGTTCTATTACTGCTAGGTATACTTGGTTGCATATAAGTACTATTGATATAGATGATTATTGCACTTGTTTGCAAAATGAACTAACATCTCCTCTAGGATATATTTCTTGTTTTGCTCCTGGGCAGGTCACCTTGGTAATTCTATGTGACTACCATCCTTGTTACCATAGCTATGTTCTTATGAAAATGCTATTGGATATACTTTTTCTCTTGTTGTTCTTGTTATGGGCAGGTCACAAGCGATGGCTCTGAGAAGGAGCTACAATGACAGTTGCAAACATGGAGAAGATTACTCCATCAAGTGGTGAGACAAGTGATCTCACCAAGTACCATTTCTAAAGGAAGAGTGTAAAGCAAAAGGAGTTTTGGATATGATACACTCATATGTGTGTGGACCAATGTTAACCTCCTCACCAAGAGAAAAAGAAGATCAAGACACTAAGACCTGATAATGGAGGATAATACGCCTCCAAGGAGCTCAGTGCCTTTTGTAAAGCAGCCAGGATTAGGAGGGAGCTAATTGTCCCACATAATCCTCAACAGAATGGTGTGGCAGAAAGAAAGAACTGATCCATTGAAGAATATGTTAAGGCAATGATGAATGACCATAATCTATCCATGTTTCTATGGGGAGAAGCAGTTATGACAGTCGTATATGTTCAGAATAGAAGTCCTCATCGTATATTGAAGAACATGACTCTAGAAGAATCTTTCTCTAGAAAGAAGCCAAGTGTTTAACACTTGAGGATCTTTGGCTATCCTGTCTATATTCATGTTCCCAAGGACAAAATAAAGAAGGGAATATTCGTTGGATATAGTGAGACATCAAAAGATTACAGAATCTATGTCCCAAGTCAAAAGAAGTTTGAAATCAACAGGGATGTGACTTTTGATGAGAAGATTTCCTTCAAGAAATCTATAGAAGATTCCATGGACTCAAGCGATGAAGAGGAACATGACGATCCCAAGGAAGAAAGTACATGTTCTTCAGAACATCCCAATGAAGAACCAGACCAACCACTTGAACCTATAGAACCAGTTGTTGTACCTAAAAATAGAAAATGACCAGCATGGCCATAATCCACCTTATAGGAAGCAGGAAGACATAAAGCTCCTAGTGGCACCTTCAAGGAGAGAAAGAAGCCCAAAAGGTTCTCTAGTTATGCAACACTCATGACAAGTCTTGTCAATTCAAAACCTTCCACCTTTGAAGAAGCAGTCAAGAAGAAATAATGGAAGGAAGCTATGATGGAAGAATATCAATCCATCATGAAAAATGATGTATAGGAAATTATGCCTAGACCCAAAGGAAAGATTGTAGTCACTTCAAAATGAGTTTACAAGATAAAGTATGCATTAGATGGGAGTATCAATAAATACAAGGCAAGATTCATGGCTAGAGGGTTCTCCAAGAAGGAGGGAGAAAATTATGATGACACATTTGCTCCAGTTTCCATATACACCTTTATTAGAGCCATCATATCTCTTGTAGCATCCATGGGTTGGAGTTTACATCAGATGGATGTAAAGATCGCTTTTCCCAATGGAGTAATTGAGGAAGAAGTATACATAGAGCAACCTTAGGGTTCTGAGGTACACCTGAGAGAAACCCATGTATGCAGATTAAAGAATGCATTGTATGGACTCAAGCAAGCTCCAACAACTTGGTATGCACGAATTGACAGTTACTTGACGAGACTTGGATTTTCCAAGAGCTATGTTGATCCAAACCTTTATTACAAGTTTGTGAATGATGCACCTATGAACCTGCTACTATATGTTGATAACTTGTTTCTAACAGGTGCAGAGCCTCTCATTATTCAATGTAAGAGGGAGTTAGCCTCTGAATTCAATATGAAGGATCTTGGTCTCATGCATTATTATTTGGGACTAGAAGTATGGAAAAAGCATGGTGAAATCTTCCTGGGGCAAGGGAAGTATGTTGTAAAGATCCTTCAGAAGTTTGGGATGATGGATTGCAAATCCATGGAAACTCCCATGGTGACAAATCAGAAGAAGTTGAGAGACTCTAATTCTGATCCGGTAGACTCGTCCCTGTACAGGTAGTTGATTGGCTCATTGATGTATTTGGTTAATACCTGGTCGGACATTTTCTTTGATGTGAACACGTTGAACCAGTTCCAGATGGAACCCATATATGAGCATTGGATAGTTGCAAAGCACATTTTGAGATATCTTCGTGGGATGCTAAATTATGGTTTGAGATATGCCTCAAGCAGTGACGTACAACTACGTGGATTTATTGATTCAAATTGGTGAGGGAGTGCAGATGACAGAAAGAGTACTTATGGTATTATTTTCAGTTTGGGCTCTGCTATGATATCATGAGCTAGCAGGAAATAGAAGAATGTTGCACTCAACACTAGAGAAGAAGAGTATATTGTAGCTTGTGATGCTTGTACAGAAGCAGGATGGCTTCGTAAGCTGATTTCTGGACTATTTGATCAGGTGTTGGATACGAATGTGATATATTGTGATAATCAAATATGTGTGAAGCTTTCAAAGAACCATGTGTTCCATGATAGGTTGAAGCACATTGAGATCAAGTATTATTTTATCCGTGATAAAGTCCAAAAGGGAGAAGTGATTCTCGAGTACATATCCACCGATGAGCAAACAACTGATATTTTGACGAAATCTTTGTCCAAGATAAAGTTTGAATACTTGAGGGACAAGCTGGGACTTGTGGAGATAACTCCCTTGGTTGAGAGGGAGGTGGTGACTTCCTCGGTTGGGAGGGAGTGTTGGTATATGGCATCATGGATAGTTAGTGTGTTGGTGGACAGACATTCTCCAGGTGGAGAATGGTCCAATAAGAACAAATTGTTCATGGAATGACATTCTTCCTGTGGATATTCGTCCAGGTTGACAGATTGTTGATGTACCATGGACAATGATTCTCCTGGGGCATTGCCCAAACATGTAGAATGGTCCAGGACAACTATTCTCCTGGGGCTTTTCCCAGACAAGTAGAATGGTTCATCTCCCTGAGTTCACAGTAGTGACCAGAGTGGCGAGATTGGTACAGCACAAACATTTTCCCTGAGTTCATAGTAGTGGCCAGAGGGGGGGGAATGGTCCAGAAAAGTCATTCTTCTAAGACGTATGTCTGGATTAGAAGAATGGTCCCTATAACCCATGTCGTGGCTTTCAACATTTGGGAGGACTGACATTATTCTAGGACGTATGTCCGGATTAGAAGAATGGTCGTTGTAGCCCATGGCGTGGCTTTCATCATATGTTGGGACAATCATTCTTCCTGTGTCACAAGAAGTGACCAAGATAGGAAGAATGGTCCCTATATCACTCTGTTGAGTGAGTGACTTATGCAAGACACTCTGTTGAGTGCAGTAAGTCCAACAGATGACTTATTCAACATCATGTCTGATTACTCAGATGGAGTATGGCCTTAAGAGATGATGTAGACGATGATATGATTTGATGCCAAGTTACTAGATGATTGTTGTTGTACTGCATGGTGATAGATTGTGTAGTTATTAATTGATTGCAGTGGAGACCGTGTGTCTCTGGACAGTAGCTATGTGTTGTTGTGGTGGATGTGTTCCACTGGTAGTAATTGTGTGTCACTAGATAGTAGTTGTGTGATACTAGGAGTGGTTGCATACCACTGGATAGCAGTTGTGTACTACTATGATTCGACATTGTTGTGATCTATCAGATGGCATTGTAGTAACTATGTGATACTACCTGATTTACAAGGAGACTACCAGTAGTGTTGAAGGTGTTTCCTAGCCTAGTGTGCCAACCAATAGTGTTGGAAGTGATTGCCAGCTAGATGGATAATTATGATGATGTTTGTGACTTGATCTACATGATCATGAGATAGCCTGTGTGGTTATGATGATTCTACCTGTAGAATGGTCTGCAAGACGATGTGAGCCTTGCCCATACCATGTGAAATGCGTGGATGTGTTTGAGACCATTACAATTAATACCTCCCTAGCTAGGAGGGAGTGTTGATATTATGGTAGCTACATGAGGTATTAACTTCCATGTGTAACCTTTGACTAGAATAGAATATTTCGGAAGCAAGAGAAAACCTAAATGGATGTGTGAGAACCCTAGAAAACTAGTCATCTCAATAAAATAAATAATATTAAAGTATTACCCTCCAAAAAGAGAATTCAGTCTAGACAGGTGACAAGAAGGACTATAAATAGGAGGTGCTTGAGCTTATTTATACAAACTTCACTCACTCTCTCAGAGAAGCATAATGCAAGTTTGGAGCTACAATTGCAAGAAAGGAAGGTGCATCTTTTGGGGTGATTCTTGGTCTCTCTTTCTAGCACTATCTAGCCTAAGATATGTGCCCTACCTTCTAGTATCTCTTGCTGGTATTCTTAGTGGCATTCTTGGTGGTATTCTTGGTGGTATTCTTAGTGACATTCTTGGTGGTATTATGATATTCTTGGTGGTAGCCTAAGAAGTGCAACTGCAACAACTACAATTGAGTATTGTTCTTGTTCTGTGATTGTGGAGACTCTCTCTCTTGTGTGTTACCCTTGGAGAAGGTGCAATCTCCTTGTATTATGTTGTTGTTGTAGTTGGATGGTGTTTTCTGGTTCCATCTCATGCTACTGCTACAACTAGGGTTTACTTATTTGTTCTAGTGTGGCTTTCTGAAATCATTCTATCTAGTAAAGGTTAAGGTGCTCAGGGGTGGTTGCATGTCTATGGTTGGGTGACAATAATGATATTGTCTATGGTAAAATGAGCACATCTAATATTTTAACAAATATATTATTTTTCTATGTTTTTTGTGATTAAAAATGATTATATTATGGTTTTGCTAACGATGGTTCATGTTAAGAATTCCTACATGTCAAACATCTTCTCCGATTGATCTTCAACATTTGAAGTTTTCTTACATTTGCAGTGGTCCTCGCCAAGCTTCGATTTCCTGCATAGGCCAAAGTTGTTAGTATGAAGTAAAATTGAGTTCATTTCTTGTTTCATCATGTTCAACATTCCCATACCAACATGTTCTCCTACCCGATATCGTAGCTTAGCTTATTGGTGCATCTCCAAAAGGAAATCAGGAACATGGTTTTTCTCCATAGTAGCATCAACATGTTGGCACGTGAGTCATAATGTTCCTAGGTTGCACGTGTGGACCTCCAACGCAGAAATAACACTTCAGCCCAAATTTGCAACAATTGCCAAAATAGCAGCAACGACCTTCAGACACGATTTTTGAGGCAATGATGTTGAATCTAAAAAATCGGGAACATGGGTCTTTTCCAGAAGGGTCTAAATTGGTTACTGGGTGGGAGGTTTTCCAAAATTCAAAATTATTATGGATATATTTGCGATTTTCTAATATGGGTTTGCCCAGATTTATTTGGCAACAATTTTCAAACAACAGTTGTCCGCCTCAATTTTCGTGCAAATGAAGATGAATGTGAAGATTCTAAAACATGGGTTTTGTTCCCAGCATGGAAAGTTGGGCATGTTATTGACTATTTTCCAAACAAAGATACAGTAAGAGAGTAATGCTCGGTTCTTCAACACCAATTTGCCCAAAAGGCATAAATTCACCCAGATTCATAACCAATGCCGAGATTTAAGAAAATAAAATACAACGTCCAGATAGTCGGATATGGTTTTGTATATAGTTCTTGAACTATTCTCATAAACCATAATCTTCCAAAAAATAAATAAGAAGAATCATATGTATTAAATGCCAAATCAATTGGTTCAATTGGCATGATATAAATTCAATATGGAGTGCAGGGGAGGCAAGTGCGGGAGGGGTTATGTTCAGGCCTAGAGGACAAATATTGCTAACTTACTCGTGGAATCTGGTCATAACCACCAATAATCTAGCAGAGGCCTATGCACTCTTCCAAGGAGTTCAACTAGTCCAGGAATGACAGCTCGACCATTTAATCATTCTAGGGGACTCCAAGATCATAATTCGGTACTTCATCAAAAGAACAACCCCAAAGACTACAAAGCTGAAAAGGCTCATGGAAAGAATCAAAGATATGCTATATACCATGCACTGTACCTTTTACCATATTCGGCGCATAAACAATGGGATAGTAGACGAACAAGCTAATCTAGCTATAGGAAGAGGTCGAGGTCACATGGAAGTCTTGGGAAGGATCTTATTTCTTGCCCCCCCTAATGCCTCAACCCCCTTTGGTCTGCACTCCACCTGGTGGCCATTCCCACGTGGTGATTCAATGAAAAGGTATTATAGGCAAGCCGAGCATCAAGCTCGGGGGATTTGTGTACTTGAGCATCGTCTGGTTTGTGGGAGCTCGTACGCTCCAATACGCGCATGTGGATCTCTTGGTCTACAGGGAGTTCATACTCCATGGGAACCTGCTGCAATTGTCACTCCACGCCTGCCCAGTCTCCAACTCCCTCACCTCCACATTAATTTTGCTCGTGAAGAAGGCTTGTGAAGAGATTGAAGCCATGCTCCACAGCATGCGGATGCTGGCAGTACCGGTCGCATCTTCACTTGAGCGTCATTCCTTCTTTGAACATGCACGGACTTTGTTCTTAGCCACAAGAGGAATTTGGGATGGCCAAAGCCTGATTCATTGTCTCTGTCAGCTAAAGAAGAATCCAATAATGTGGTGTTTGTCATGGGAAGGGAATTTAAAGAGAAGAGGTAGTATAAGTTCAGAGAAAAGCTCCAGCAGACGTGGTGAAGCAGGTAAGGAAGCAACAAACAATGACCACCCAGGGATCAACATAGTCACTAGTCTGTCCAAAGGATGCAACAAAGGATGCTTCAACGGATAAATTGTCTGTGGAAATAAAGAAAGGTTCCATACAGTTCTTGGTTGCTTCATCGAGAGTTTAGATAGAGGAGGAGAAACAAAGGCAGTACTAATAAAGGAAATTATAGAGACAAACACTACAGAAGAGACATAAAATCCAGCAGCACCAATGATAGCGCAAACAAAGGTTCCAATAGAAATCATAGGAAGGTTCCAATAGTAAGATTGTTTGCTAAAATGGCTCAACGACCAGGTCATGAGAGGTTGGATGACGAGTTGGTGGAAGACAACTTCTCCACCACACAACAATTGGCATTGTGATTGGACTCCCATAGCTCCACACTAAACTTCACTCTGGAAACATTGGTTACACACCGCACCCTAATCAACCAGCTACAAGACGAGGTCGACTATCTCAGACGTCAAGGGGAAAGAATGGAAGTAATGCATGAAGCCAGAACAAACAATTCTACAGAGAAAAGCCAGAATGAGAAGACTAGGCGCAGGGCAGACCCAGTTCTTCCCAACCTAAATGTAGCCCTGGAACCACCACCAGAAGAAGAACAAGGTCCAAAGGAAGATCGTTTGTAAGCAGAGCAGTAAGGCTTTCCCAATTTTGTAAAAATGGCATAAATTAATCTTATTGGGAGATAGTTTTGTTTTGATAAGTCTGATAAGGCTAGATTACAACAGTAGAATTTGTGGAAAACTCTTTGTAGTAAGCTTTTGATGAAATTTGTAGTTGGTCCCCTATACTAACACCCTCTTTTGTACTTTGCGACCTCGGTTGTGCCCTTTATATATATAAAAAAAAATCAATATGGAGTGATAGAGTGTGAGAGGAGATTATGAAGAAGCTAATTAATCTTCATAAGAATTGTTGTATGAAGTTGAGAATCCATTTGTAAGTTGATTGCTTTTTAATGAAGAATTGATTATTGTAGAAATTCTAAGCAGCCTTACATTCTTAGTTAATTTATCCATCTGCGTTGTCCACGTCAAGAAGGGCCCCTCAATCTGGGTAACGTCTTAGATTTTCATATTATTAGTTTAGATTGTTATTGCATTTTGTTTTATTTCATTTTATGTGCTATTCTCACTTGCATTTAATTTATGTTTTGCATTATTTCATGAATTCACGAGATTAATCCTCATGTTAAGAGCACCTACTAATTTTGTCCTCTTCTCTGCTTGGCGCCTTCCTTCTCCATGCTAGAGTTGATCTCCAAAACAATCTTCTCTCCACACCATTCACAGTCCATCCAATGGCTATAGTCTCTAGAGCATCTATCCATTTTCTCCTTACGTTTACACGTGTTCTCTCTCTCTTTGTTTAACACTACACATTGTCTAGAGTTGTGTATATTTTCGTTACTTGTCATATTGTGTCACATGTTTTTTAAATTCCAGTTCATATATTTGTTTCCATGCGTGAATTTGATTGTTATTATGTATTGTTTCATAATGTGTTACAAATCGATTGTCGTGCGTTGTCATATTGGTATATTGTTTTGACTATTATATTTGTTGTTATATCATTTATATATTGTTACATCGTTTATATATATATAGTCCATTGGATGTAGCTTGGGTGGTTGGGAGGAATGGTTGTTACCCTCCCCACCTAGGTTCAATTCTTGTAAGTGACATGTGATGCCCTTAAATGGGTCTATATTGTTGATTTTTCTATATGAGATAATATGAGATGATATATAATCAATATATTATTACAATGATGAGTGTTCTATATATAGAGAACATATAGTGACCGTCCATGAAAGGATGCATCCCTTGGATAATAAATAACTACTTATTTATTACATATATTATATAACGACTTATTAATCTAGGAGAATGTCTTCCCATTGCTGCTCAAACATTAACACTCCCTCTTAGCGAAGGAGACATTCTTCATCATGCCAAGATTGTCTATGAAGTATACAAACTTCGCCCTAGACTCATGATGCTTGTCTGTCAGTCCTGGGAGATATCTCTCTCCCACCTGAACCGAGGGGAAACTCCCTTTGTGTCTCTGCCTTTGAGCCAATTGACTCTCTCTAAGATATTCTCCTATTGTTTAATGCTCTTCCTGGACATTTAGAATCTTCTTCTCTTACGAGAAAGGTTGTCTAGAGGGAAGTTCCTCCCGCAACTACCAAAACATCAACACTCCCTCTTAGCTAGGGAGGTATCTTTCCACGATGTCTTTCATCTAGTAGTCCACTGACTACTCTACAATCAACTAGTAGCACACAACTACTACCATGCCATCGGCAGCTCAAATCACACGTCATAGTCTCTGCAATCAAGCAACACACAACTGCTCATAAGTGATCTGGTAGTCTCCATGGAAATCAACTAGCAACACACAACTACTACAGTGCCATCCAATAGAATACAATTGTTTTCGAGTCATAGTAGTACACAACTACTGTCTAGTGATACACAATCACTGCCAGTGGTACACAACCACTGTCAATGGTACACAACCATCACTAGTACTACACAACTAATGTCCAGTGACACACAGTCACCACCAATGGTACACAACCACTGTAGTGTGGCATCAACTCTCTTGGCCATACTTCATCTGAATAATCAATGATGCTTGAATAAGTCAGGTATTGAAACCTGTGCATGCAAATGAGTGTCCCACGATTGTCACACACTCAACGTAGTGTCCCGTGACTACAAGGACCATTCTTTCTGATCAGGTCACCATCTATGCCACAAGAAGAATGCCAGTCTTTCCAGATGCTGAAAGCCACACCATGGTCTATAGAGACCATTCTTCTAATCAGGTCACTACATGTGCCATAGAAGAATGTCAATTTTAGACCATTTTCTCTAGTCATGTCACCATATGTGCCATAGAGAAAATGTCAGTCTTGTACCAACCTCCCTAAGAAGGTCCCCATCTGTGCCATAGGGGGCAGACCATTCATCTCGATTAGGTCACCATCTGTGCCACATGAGAATGTCAATCCTGGACCATTTTCCGCAGAAAATGTCAGTCCATGATACATCAACAATCTGTTCAACCTGGACCATTCTCCACAGGGAGAATGTCAGTCCAACAACACACTGAATATCCATAATGCAAGAATATCAACACTCCCTCTCAACCAAGGGAATAATCTCCACAAGCCCCAGCTTGCCCCTGAAGTATACAAAATTCCCCTTGGACAAGGGCTTTGTCAAAATATCTACTATCTACTCATCGGTGGAGATGTATTGGAGCTTTACTTCTCCCTTTCAGACTTTATCACGGATGTAGTAGTACTTGATCTCAATGTGCTTCGACTTGTCATGGAACATGAGATTCTCTTAAATCTTCACACAACTTTGATTGTCACAGTATATCACGGTCGATTCCAATACCTGATCAAACAGTCCAGAAAGTAGCTTACAGAGCCATACTACTTCCGTACATGCATCACAAGCTACAATATATTATGCCTCTGCAATGATGAGTGCAACAAACTTTTTCTTCCTGCTAGTCCTAGAGATCATAGCAGAGCCCAAATTGAAACGTACACTAGAAGTACTCTTTCTGTCACTTGCACTCATTGTCCAATTGGACTCTATATATCCCTGCAACTGTACATCATTGTATGACATATCTTAAACCACAATTTAGCGTGCCACACAAATATCTCAAAATGTGCTTTGCAGCTATCGAATGCTCATGTCTTGGTTCCACTTGGAACTTGCTCATCGTGTTCACATCAAAGCAAATGTCCAACCTAGTATTAACCAAATGCATCAATGAGCCAATCAATTCCTGATACATGGAGGGGTATACTAGATTATAATTAGAGTCTCTCAACTTCTTCAGGTTTGTCACCATGGGAGTTGCCATGGATTTGCAATCCATCTTCCCAAACTTCTGAAGGATCTTCACAACATACTTCCCTTGACCGAGGAAGATCTCACCTGGCTTCTACCACACTTCTAATCCCAAATAGTAATGCATTAATCTAAGATCCTTCATCTCGAACTTAGAGGCCAACTCCCTCTTTCTAAGAGAACCCTCTTGCCACAAACCTTCTTCTCAACATAGAGAACTTCATCTTTCAATTGTACCCAATTGATATTCCAATCTGACACATGATCCATCTTTGGAGGTATTGCTCCACATAGCAATATCAAATATTTTCCACAAGCCAGTGCACAATACTCAGTGCATCACAAAGATAAGAACATTGTATTCCCATAAAACCCATTTGCTCTTATATTGAACTAATTCACACTTTTAGCAAAACCTTTGATCATGAACCAAATAACTCATGACCTAGCTCTTTGTGATGTGGCACAGTGCCTCCCCGACATCCCGACAACCGCAAACAAACGAGAAATATAAATTGTGCTTGTTTGTGAAAATGGAATCCATGATCTAGGCCTCCATGAAGTGTTTGATTCGAGCGCAAGATATGACTGTCATACTCACAAATTTCTTTATACGATGAACCAGACCCTTATCTCTTATTCTATTAATGGCGATCCCTAGTGGCTCTGTAATGTGAAACAACATAATCCAACTGCCATGAGTTTTCTCTTTTCTCTGGAATCAAATACTCCTCCCAACAAAAATTGCATTGGTAAGAAGGGTGCTTGACTACTAGGTCATGAGAAGCACCCGCCATGATGGCCACTCGACCTCGATCCCACACTCACACACCTAGAAACCGTTTTGGTTTTGTTGGGCTCAACACGCTACTGGTTGGACTCGTCTTTGTGGGGACGAAGTACACTTAAAATCATTGACATAGTGACAAGGAACCTTGTTTTCTTCATCCAAATTTTTTTAGCTCCTTAGAATGGTTATCACCACTAGATGGTTGGGTCCATCTGTGGTCTTCTCTTGTTGGAAGTACAACTTATGTCGGGTTTAATTTTGAAGGCCCTGCTAACCTCCATTATCTTCTACTATAGGTGATGTTAGAAAACTCATCCTCTCCTTCAAAGAGCTCCATCATCGTCGATTAGTTTTGTCCATGGTTTTTCCCTGCGTAGGACATGAACCTCTCGTATGCCTTCGAAACAATTCCTCATATTCACTTGGTAATACACTCTGCCATCATCGATCCATCCACGTTCATTTTGGTTGTCACCTTGCCCATCACTGCATATTTAGGGGCTAGGTAGCAAAATATGCTAGCAAGGTCTTTTTCGAAGTGTGGTTGTCGTCCAACTAATTCCGCCAGGGCTTCAATGAGAGACTGAAGGCACATTCAAGAACTTAAAATATGAGAAAACAACACACACAGGTGAGACTATGCTCACAATCTATATTAGTCAATGAAGATTGATTACATCATTATATAGGAAACGACTCTACTTAGTCGGTTACATCAAACCACAAAAAACTAGAATCTACATTAAGTGAAGTATAGTTCAACTATACAACTGACTCTTGCCACTGACTCTTTCTCCATTATTTCCAAGTCTCCCCCTTAATGGAGAATGGATTGACTCCCACACCTAACATCTCCCTAAACCGCTCAAACTTAATCTTTCCAAGAGGTTTAGTGAAAATGTCAGTAGCATTTTCACTAGTATTACAATACATAAGAGCTATTTCATTTGACTGCAACTTTTCTCTAACAAAATGAAACTGAGCATCAACATGCTTTGTCCTTGCATGAAAAATCGAATTCTTCGCAAGATTGATTGAACTTTGATTATCACATTTGATCATTGTAGGTTCCTTTTGTTCTTTTCCAACATCTTGAAGAAGTCTTCTCAACCAAACAACTTCACAAGTTGTTGCACACGAGGCTTTATATTCTGCTTCAGTAGAAGACAAAGATACAATAGGTTGTTTTTTACTGCTCCATGAAACAACCCCGGATCCAATGCTAAACGCATATCCAGTGGTTGATCTTCGATCATCCAGATTGCCAGCCCAATCAGAATCTGAGTAACCTGTCAACTCAACATCAGATGCATCAGTATATTTAATACCATAATCAAGTGTTCCTTTTAGATACCCGAGTACTGCCTTTGTTGCATTCCAATGGATTTCTAGAGGTTTCGCCATAAATTGACTTAACACACTCACAAAATATGCAATATCAGGTCTGGTTGTGGTGAGATAATTTAAACTACCCACCATTTGTATATACATAGTGCCATTCACCTCCTTCGAACCATCATCACAAGAAAGTTTCGCATTCTGTTGCATGGGAACAATAGAAGATTTACACTAATCCATTTTAAATATCTTAAGTATTTCTCTGACATACTTACTCTGACAAACAAAAGTTTGGCCTGCATTTCTCCAAACTTCAAGACCTATGCAGTAATGTAACTCACCAAGATCTTTCATTTCAAAAACTTTTGACAATTTCTCCTTGATTTCATCAAATAATTTCTCTGCATTTCCTGTAATTATCAAATCATCAACATATAAGGAAAGCAATACTATATACCCCTGTTCATCAAATTTGGTATACAAATTTGGATCACTCTTGCTCCTCATAAAACCTTGTTGAAGAAAGAAAGAGTCTATCTTCTCATACCATGACCTAGGTGCCTCTTTTAGTCCATACAATGCTTTCTTTAACTTACACACTAAGTGTTCTTTCCCTTGTTCCACAAACCCTTCAGGTTGAGTAAGGTAAACCTCCTCCTTTAACTCACCATTCAAAAATGCAAATTTAACATCTAATTGGTGTAGCTTCCAATGATACTTTGTAGCTAAAGCAATTAACAACATGATAGTATTCAATTTAGCTATTGGTGCAAATGTTTCAGCATACTCAATACCTTATGTTTGTGAATACCCCTTTGCAACCAATCTAGCCTTATATTTGTCTATACTACCATCTGATTTAAACTTGGACTTGTATATCCATTTGCATCCAATGGGATTTTTATGTTTAGGCAATTCAGTCAATTCCAAAGTATTTCTTTTCATTATAGATTCATATTCTTCCTCCATTGCATTTCGCCATTCATCATGTTCATTAGCTTGATCAAAACTCATGGGTTCTATGACATTTGAAATGCTACTCATTAGGGCATAGTCTCTATACCTCTCAGGGAGCCGAACCTGTCGTGAAGATCTTCTCAAATGATTATCTTCCTCTCCACTTTGTGAATATCTATCTTCGCCTCTAGGTGAACTGTGACTGCTTGAAGTGTCCATTTCACCGAGTCCTTCTTACTGTTGTTGTTGTTGTCATTGCGGTTGTGGTTGTTGTTGTGGTGGCTGCTACTGTGATGGTTGTTGTTGCGATGGTTGTTGTTGCTCTTCTTTAACTCCTTCATCAAGAAGTCTATGCCAATCCTCATGATTGTTGTTGTCATGATTTCCTGCTTCCTTCTCATGGAAAAGTACATCTCTACTTGCAAATACTTTGTGAGTAGAAGGTCAAACAATTTGTATGCTTTGAATTCAGAACAATACCCAATGAAAATACATTTAATGGCTTTCGCATCCAATTTCTTCCTATTCTCCTTTGGAATATGAGCAAAAGCCTTACACCCAAATACTTTCAAATTATGAACTGCAGGTTTGGAACCATACAAGGCTTTGAAAGAAGTAACATTATCAAGACACCTTGTTGGACTTCTATTCTTTAAATATACTGCAGTGTTTATGGCTTTAGCCCAAAATGCATTCGAGAGATTCTTACCTTTCATCATATTGCATGCACACTCTACCATAGTTCTGTTTTTCCTTTCAACGACTCTGTTCTGCTGTGGAGTGTGAGGTATTGTAAACTGCTGTACTATTCCATGATCTTTATAATATTTGTTGAAGTCCCCTGATTTATACTCTCCCCCTTGATTTGAACGGAGGATTTTGATAGATTTTCCTGTCTTCTTTTCCACCATGGTTCTGAATTCCTTAAAGTACTCGAAAACATCACTTTTTCTTCTAAGGAAGTAAACCCATATGTATCTCGTGCGATCATCAATAAATAAGAGAATGTAAAATGCACCTCCTAAAGACCTAGTCTGCATAGGCCCACAAACATCAGTATGCACAAGATCTAACACATCTCTCTTTTTCCTATCAGGATTAGAGGGGAATTCATCTTTGTGCATCTTTCTTGATGCACATCCATCACAAGCAACATTCTCATTCTTTAACGTGGGAAGTTCTTCAACCATATTATTTTTCTGTAATAACAATAAATTAGGATGATTGATGTGGCCATACCTTTGATGCCAAAGAATCTTTGTTGGCATAGTTGCAGAAGTCAGTGCATGATGTGCTTTTCTGGTAACATCAAGTTTATATAGGCCTCCTGCTCTGACTCTCGTGGCAACAGTTTTGAATTGGTCCAACAGATCCTTCACCATGCAATAATTCTTGAAGAATTCAACCTTCAAGTTATGATCTATAATGGTGGACACAAAGATCAATTTTTTCTTTATCCCTGGCATATAAACAACATTGCGAATGTGACGAATAGTACTATTTGACAATGTCACATAAATGTCTCCATATCCCTTGATCTGATGAGCGCGATCATCTCCAAGATATATGCTGGCTCCGTTATGTGTTTCTTTAAAATTAGTGTACCACATCTTATTACATGTCATATGTATTGATGCTCCGAAATCCACAAACCAGGCATCAGAATCATCTGTTTCAGCAAATAAAGCAGTGTTAGACACAAACAACCTAAGATCCCGTGAATCAAAATTCGGGGGTTCATCAATATCATCACTAGCAATAAATAATCTAAGATCATGATTTGAAGATTTTTCTACATAATGACATGAATGTGTTCTAGGTTTATTCTTAGCCTCATCACTCTTCTTCTTATGACAGTCTTTAACAATATGTCCAGGCCGAACACAATAAAAACAACTCTTTGACTCATTCCTGTTAGATTGCATAACTTGATTCGGCCTTGGAGATTGTCTTCTCTGCGATGAACTGCCTCTCTGCCATGAACTGCCTCCTCTACCTCTTTCTCCTGATCTCCCTCTCGCAGATCTCTTATTTGACCACAGTGCCAAATCTTTATTCTGAGGCCTTAGATTCTCGCGCCTCTCTTCCTCTTGCAGCAAAATACCTATCAGTTCTTCAAAAGTAGGAGGTTTCTCCCTTGCCGCGGGACTTGTTATGAACATCTGATAATCTTCTAGCATACCATTTAAGGTAATAGTGACCAGATCGGTGTTGGAAACAATTTCCCCTATGTTTCCTAGCTTGTCTTTCACCTATTTAATACGACCCAAAAATGAACTAACTGATTCATTTCCATCCATCTTAATGCCTAGCAATTTAGTTTTAAGGAACAAAATGTGATTTGTGTTTCTAGTTTCATGCAATGCTTTAAGCGTTGTCCACGTTTCAACAGAAGTTGTAGCTTCTCTAATATGTGGAATTATGTTATCTTTAACAGACATGCGCAACAATACCTTTGCCTTGTTTTCGCGCTTATCCCAGTCTTGGATCTGTGTTGTTGTCGCACCGGCAGCCGCATCTGGTTTCACTTAAGTTCCCTTCACAATGGTCCAAACACCATAGCCTTCCATGAAAGTCTGCATCTTGAATTTCCAGTTAATGAAATTCGAGCCATCTAACTTGTTGTCTTCGTTGAGGTAGGTCTCCGCCAGAGGATTCGCCATCTCTACAAGTGTCTGCTCGTCCAATCAGACAATGGATCCTTGTATCACCAAACACACTTCAATCCTGAAGGTGGTGAATCACCAAGAATCTGCAAAATTTTCGTCAAGTGCTGAGCAGTTCGTCGCTCTGCCTTCGGGTCCACCGATCCATCTCTATCTCTGTTCTCAACTTTCTTAAAAGGAATATAAGAAAACCTTTAAAAGGAAATCTTAACACTACTTCATGTATAAAAATAATATAAATTCCTTAAAAAAGAAACCTTTCCTTCAAAAGAAACCCTTCCTTTTTTTTTAATACATACATCCACTTTTAAACATCCACCTCACAATTTCTTAAATTTCTTACCCACTTTAATAAACTTTATACCTCACTCAATAAAGTTTATAACTCTAAAAAAAAATGTCCACCTTAAATAATTGGACATCCATTAAAATATAACCCCTTCCTCATATATGCATAAGAAATCGTTGCATGAGAAATATAACTCCACCTCATGATTGATGCTTAGCATGAGAAATATAACTCCACCTCACGATTGATGCTTACGCTTCCACAAGCGCGGATCGGCCCTCTACCCTTTCTCACACTCCAAAAAAAAAAAAACTTACGCTCCAGTGGTGATACCAGAGAGGTGCTCGAACTTTGATTCACGGATCCTAGTTAGAGCAGCATACAACACCGCTTGATTCACAATTCACGATTTCCACATTAACAGATTCCTGATTTACACATTAATTCCAACAAAAAAAACAACTCACGCTTTAGTCTATGAGAAAATTGGTCGGCACTCCTTGTAGAGTGAGAGGGGAGTGCTAGCGCTCCTGTTCAACGGAAGGGGGAGCGTTATAACGCTAAGCGAAAGTGGGAGCGCGAGCGTTAATGCCCTAGCGCTTTGAGACATGCACAAAGGGAACACTCGTCCTCCGATTTTGCTAATCTTGTCAGTTTGAGAGAGATCGACGCTCCTGTCACACTGCATTGGAAGCGCTCAGTGCGCATACTCAAATTAATTTGAGATCTTGCACTCAAAGACCTGGATCTCTCGGATCTTCAATCTCGCTCTGATACCAACTTAAAATATGAAAAAACAACACACACAGGTGGGACTACACTCACAATCTATATTATTCAATGAAGACTGATTACATCATTATATAGGAAATGACTCTACTTAGTCGGTTACATCAAACCATAGAAAACTAGAATCTACATTAAGTGAAGTATAGTTCAACTATGCAACTGACTCTTTCTCCATTATTTCCAAGTCAAGATTCAACATTATCAACACCTGCAAGAGTGGGGTTAACTCGTCTGGTCCCATGAGCCTCACTTCTCATTTGGTCATCGATATAAGTTGTCCCTATATGTCGTGACTCTTCCATGCATAGAAGTAGAGAGATTTCTGGTCAAAATTCACTTTGAAGTCGTTCAAGTTTATGGTATCCTTAACACAATAGATCCACAAAAATATTCACTCTCTCCCACTAGATTAGATAAGTCATGGACAAACCAAGGCTCACATAACAATCACTCACAATCAATTTACTCTACAAGCTTCCATTTTTCTTCAATTTTCCTGCGCCCTCCCGTGAGGAAGTCAAGCCCAATCCTGCTCTAATACCATGTTGATTTTTCTATATGAGATAATATGAGATGATATATGATCGATATATTATTACAATGATGAGTGTTTTGTATATAGAGAAGATATGGTGACCATCCACAACAGGATGCATCCCTTGGATAATAAATAACTACTTACTTATTATATATATTATATAACTACCTATTAATCTAAGAGAATGTCTTCCCGATACTTCCCAAACATCAAAATATATGATGCTCTTATTGCTGAGCCCCCAATATTCTGAAAATGCTCAGCCTCCCCATGTTCTCTCGCGAATTTCGTGGGGGTTTTTTGTGGATGTAGCGAGTACCGGTTTTCAGTGTCATGAATCACATGTAAAAAAAAAAATCATTGCATATAGCTGGGGTGGTTGGGAGGAATGGTCGTTACCCTCCCCGCCCAGGTTCAATTCCTTGTAAGTGACATGTGATACCCTTAAATGGGTCTATATGATGCTCTTGTTGTTGAGCCCCAAATATTTTGAAAATGCTCGGCCTCCCCATGTTCTCTCACGGATTTCAAAGGGGTTTTTCTTGGACGTAGCGAGTACCGATCTTTGGTGTCGTGAACCCCTTCCCCCCCCCCCGCCCCCC
>ML784821.1:1601500-1612600 GCA_009831015.1 Picea engelmannii
TTATATATTTTTTTGTTTTTATAATGTTGTTATATTAGTTTATTATTTGTTTTGTTAATTGTATATTGTGTTATCTTGTGTGTATTATTATTGTTGTGTTAAATATTAGTTTATTGTTTTGTTAAATATATATTGTTACGTATTGTCATGTTATTATATTATATGTTGTACTTTGTGTAGTGTCATTTTTATTAGTTTATTGTTTTGTCTATATATATATATATATATATACACACACACACACACATGTTGTGATATTGTTATTATATGTGGCTCTTTGTTAAGCACCACAAGTATATGTTAGTGTTAAATGGATTATCCTCACAAAATAATTTCATTCATGTACATAGAACAAAACTACTCCCATACCAACACCTAACTCACTCTTTGGATGTATCTCTTATTGAGGACAAATCTCCAAAGCACATTTATTTTGAAGCCTTTACATCGCATTACTTTAGTTTGTTTTCCTCCAGCATATGTGTGGATCCACTACAAGAATATAATTGAAGGTTACCGACACTAATAAAATACTTCCACAAAGTTGCATGAACACCTTTATGTGAAAGATTGCAACTCAGAACATTTATAGCGTTAGTTGTTCCACAACCCAGTGACGATTTCCTTAGTGTTAATTTTCATTTGCTTTCTTTCATTTCCCACAACAAAAGAAGTTATCACAGGAAGAATCAGTGAAGGATTAAGACAAATTAGTAGGCTACACATGAGAAGTTGCATGAACATACATATATGAAAGATTGTAAAACTAAACCCTTATGGCACTTATTGTCTTACATCCCATTGATATATTCCTCACATGAATTTTTTGCAGCTTGCCTTGCTTTAATTTGCTTGGTTTATTTGGATTGTCATCGACGTAGGATAAATTAGAGATTTAGTCCTGCATTTCCTGTGCTTGCACCTCTAAGTTTACGAACCTCCTAGATTGATGATTTGATGTCATGGTTTTATACATATAAATAACCCCACATATCATTTCTCATATGACTTGATCATTGCATCATGGTAGTTTTCATCTTGATCTAGTAGTAGAGATAGAGGGAAGTGCACTACCACTTAGTCATAACTGTAAACAATTGGACTTATTATTGATTGTACCAAGAGATAGAGTGGGGTTATGACCACACCACTTGAATGACAACAACTTGAAACAAACACTAGTTGTCTTGTAGGTGCTTCTTTCACGCTCACCCAATGGATTTTGCTTTGGGAAGATCTGGAATGGGAAAAATATCTAATATATCTAGAAAGTGTCGGTAGGTCGGGTTCCTTTTCTCTTTGAACCCTCCAACTCCTAGCTTTGAATTCTAAACTCTTTCCACTCATAGTGAAGTTGAATCATAAACATTTCCTTATCAATCATTGAATGAAGAAATCTAGTATACGGGTGTTAGACAAAGTCCGCTAGCTCAAACCAAGTTTGCTTGAATGCTACCATGTCTTGCAGAGACTTCAACAATTTGTAGAAGGCGAGTGGTCGTTAGTATAAGAAACTTACCCCCAATAGCCCCATCTTACCCAAATCCCCACTAATCACATCCAACCTCTCTAATACCACTGCAGATTTTCGGTTTGTAGAACCGTTATGTTCAACCTTTCCTCTTGAGAAGGGTTTGGCCACAAAGCTCTCCATGTCTTGCAACCTAGATTTACATAACCAACAATTGTAACAAGACATCAAGATCTAGCAAAAAATTGTAATGATGATTTAGGTTTCACAACATGGTTGTCCTCATGTCTATATGTGTGAGAGTGGATGTACAATCTGTCACAATGCTTGTAGTAGTAATTCTTCAAAAGATGATAGTTAGTAATGATACCTTCATGATTATTTTTTAATATACACTGATATATTTATTTTTAGAGATTCAGTTCTTTATTCATATGAGATTAAAGTTATTAAACACATTTATATAATGAAAACTTCTAAGTATATAAACAATTATTCTTCAAAGTTATTTGAATTCATTATTATTGAGAAATTAAAAATTTCTTATTGGTAAGTTGTATAAAATTGGAGATTAAAATGATATGCTATGTAAAGTTGAAGATATTGTAAAAATAATAACATGTAAATATTAACACACCATTTTTTTCCAACAAAAAATTTCTCATTATATTAGAATATATGGTGTTTTCAAATATATGTACATCAACAAAATAACCATCCAAAACTCCAAACCACAGATAAAGGTGATCCTTCAAAAAGGAGGAAAATTGCCATCTTTATAAGAGCTTATGGACCATGTCCAAACTAAAGAGCTTCCACATCATACAGGATAACATCCTATGAGTACTACGCAGAAATTTACTGCAACAATTTACTATGGAAATACACAGTCTTCAAAAAGTAAAAATTGTCTCCAAAATATAGAAAGAAAGCTAGACATTAATAGAGATGTAAATAGTGTGAGGGGCCCTCATGTCCTTCAATCCATTTGTTGTATTTGATTTTCCCTTCAGGATCCTGGAGCACTTTTTTGGAGAGGACATCTACCTCCACATTCTGTTCTCTATATATATGTTCAAACCTATATTGAAGGATTTGATTAAATCCCTGATCCCGTCCTTCCAACCCATTAGAGAGGTAACATAAGATATGTTCAATCTCAATAATTGTATATTAATTAGCTACATAGATCCATCTTAACCCTATATATATCAAGTAACCAGAGATCAAATCTATTCATATGTAAACTTTTAAAAAGTACAAAACTTGATGAAAGATTAAAAATTTGCAAAAAAAAATAAAAAAAATAACTTCCATATGTTAAAGGTTTTTCTTCTTCACAATTTACTATTATTACGCCGAAGGCATTCTTTTAGGGGGAATTCGCTCTCGACTTTTCGTCATCTGTTTGCATCATATTAACAAGTGACACGTGTTGTCGTGAGCCCGCGCTCATGATAACTAATATCGCTTGGCTCCTGGACTCGGTAGCAGCCCAGCACGCTTTGCGCCTCGTGGAGTTTGCATGATACGACACTCGATGGATAATCTGGCAGGGGTTTCATTAGGGCCTCAGCCGAGATTTCTCCTCCGTCGCATCGCCAAGCCGGGGACAGGCCATAGCTAGTGAAAGTCGCGCCAAAAGTGGCGAAGAAAATGGTGGGTATCCCCATCTTGGCGACAGCTCTGGGAACCCACCATTGCACGAAGTCGAAGAGGATGTAGTCCGGACAAATCTGGCAGAGGAGTTGTTCCAGGGGTTCTTCCAGTCCGTCCGCAGCTTTGTCAAAGAGAGGCATCAAATGGATTGGTAGATCTTGGGTGCTCTCTAATCCTGCGGGCAACCCAACCACTAGTGGCAGCCGTAATTCCACCGACTAGACTTTGCCTGGGGAGTTGTGGTGATGGTCGAAGAAGTATTTGAGTTTGGAAATGTTGAGAGGAGTGGAGACGAAGGAGACGTTAATGGTGAGCTGTGCGAGTCTGGTTGAGAGCTCTTAATTTTGCTTTTCCTAGAAATTGTTTGCTCTATTTTGCCTAGGTTGAAAAATCCGGTTTCAAGGTTCTGTGATAACAATCCAACAAGCATGGAGCAGTTGGATTTTGCATTTCTCCCGAAGCGGCTGTAAAATTAAACCATTATTAGTCAGGCAGGACTATACTTTATTCCTATTTCTTTTGTATGGGTTTTCGACAAAGTGAAAACTAGATGAGGGTGTTGTTGTTCGAGTGAAGTGAATTGATCCGCGAAACACAGGAATGTCTAGACGGAGAGCAGATTGCAGGTTCAAAGATGTCAAAATCCTCGGGGAAGAAATCGCAGTCGCTAGATTGCAACAATTGGGTATTTTTTTGTTCTTCTTTATCATTTTCCAGCTATCATTGTCACAGAGGTATCTAAAACGACGCAGATTTAGTCATTCTTCCAACAATCTCTATTATTTAATGGTGAAACCCTCTTTGCAAGTGTTTTCCTGCCTTTTGCTTCGTATTCACACGCCCGTATTGCAAGCCATGGAAACATCATTACATGAAACTGCCTGCCACTTCCATTGCCATTGCTAGCAGAAGAACACGATGACGAGGAGACTTCCATTTTCAGAAATACATAGATTTAGAAAGAATAACATAAAATCATTACTTCTGCAAAACATAAAAGATAAAAGGCATAAAATGGGAAGAGCAAAAATTTGAGTTCCATTGACTTGTCCATGAATAGACTGAGCAACACCATTCCTCCAGAACTGGGGCAACTCTCTAATCTCCAGAAACTCAATCTCTCTTCCAACAATATGACGGGTCTATTGCCTCCAGAACTTGGTAAATGTCATCTTTTGTATTCAGTGGACTTGGGTTTCAACTCACTAAACACAAAATGCCAGTTGTCCTCCCATCATCTTCTTCAAGACGAAAACTCATGGTTAATCAACCTACACCGATTCAAAACTGTCGATACCTCGACACATTAATGATCCGGATTATTTTCGGCACGAAATGAGAGCGGAGATATAATAAAGAAATGCACAAAGATATCGCATATATTCAGTAATATAACATAAATATATCATAGATGCAACCATAAACATAGATATACAATAATACACGATTTCTATTAATGAAAGAAATGTATAGAGACTGTAAAAATATAGAGTGAAAGACTTGCTAGAATGGTGGCAGCTTATCTCTGAGAAGAGATGTGACGGCTACTCGCATTCGCAAGAAGATGAATACAATGAGGCTCTGAAGGCCTTTTTACTATAAACAGGAATGCCAAAAACCCTAGACATTCAAAAACCTAACCCTAGGAAATGAAGCACCAAAAGTCATGTGGGCCCCGTTTGAGTAAGTTAGTACATCAACTTCCCGGGGTTGTAACTTTTGCATACGATCTCCGTTTTAGGCGTATGGTAGCTCGTTGGAAAGATATTGTCGGGGAGATTCATTTTGGGGGCTCAATCACGCCTTCAACTATCATTGAGAACCTCGATCTCGAAAAACCTTCATTTAGGCCCTCAAAATGGCCCCGAAAGTTAAAACCTGCTAAAAATAGTAAATTGCCAAAATTGCCAGAAAATTGTTTTGAGCTAGTCGGAAAAGGTGGGTGGCCACCGATATCCACCTAGATCAATTAACCTCACCACAAATAATGAACATCATTTTCAATCATCGAAAATTAGCTCTTGTGGTCATTACTCCAAAATTACACGAAAGTGATACTTGGACATAGTTTAGGTTTAGCCCCCAAAATGATGGGACTTGATATTTAAGAGCTCACAGGAAACTCCAGGTACCCATTTGGTCTACAAGCCTAAAAGGATTATGTGCCACATCATCGATCTATTGCCGATGTTTTCGATATGATGATCGACATGGCTTCTAGGGCCTTTGTTGTAATTGCTTGCATGAGAGAGGGCCTTCGTTGTAATCACTTGCATCAAAGAGAGAGAGGGGTTTTAGGGGGGCGTCTGTTCACCGTTAAGTTTGAGGTTCTCCGTCACTTGCCGTCAAGTTTTTTGTCAATATCCATCGTCCAGACTCTAGTTTGAGTATTGGCGTCGAGCTAGCCAAGAAGAAGTGGAAGCCCAAGAATACAGGCGTTTTAGAGTGGAGTGAGCCTCTTTACTAAGGCATTTTGTGTGGTTACGACAAAAATTTGGCACAGATTCATGTAAGAATCGCTTGGAGCGGCCTTATCTTGTAAATTTTGAAGCATTTGTTGTTGTTTCATATTTCAATGGAGAAAAACTGAGCAGTTTTGTGTAAGAATCGCTCAAAAAGATTTTATCTTGTAAATTACAGTAAAGTTGTTGTTGCTTCCTTCTCTCGATGGAAAAAAAAAACTACTTGTTGTATAAATTTTGGCACAGATTCATGCAAGAGACGATTAGAACGGTTTCTTCATCGAAAATTTGAAGCTTCTGCCCCCCCGAGGCTGGATTCTGCAGTTCTAATGGAAATATCCTCGTCAAATGTCGGCGACCTGAAAATGATACCAAAGCCAATTTCACTGCTAAATAATGAATGAAATGGAGGGGAAGGAATTGGTGGGAGATTTGCATTTGTGCTCAAATCCCCCATTGAATACTTACAGTAGAAAACCACCATTATCATCTGAATCCACTTCATATCATATGATGTCGTTATTAGTTTTCTTTGTAAATTTGATCTCAAAACCCTTACAACTATTTTTCTTTGTGGGGAGTTGCAGAGTAGAGAAGAAAGATGTTTGGCATGCAGAGTCAATCTGATGGAGGTTTCCTATTCTCCAGAGGCGGTTTTATGCCTTCTCAGGCAACCCAAGTTAACGAAGGCAGTTTTTCCTCTGTCAAGGTAAGTGGCTTTCCCTCTGTCAGGGTAGGCTGTTTTAGGGTTTTCAATATATGCGTGTTTTGGCAGTTTAAGGAGCCCGACATTCAAGCAAGCCTGGATGGTTTTGCAGAAAAGTGGTACTAGCAGCGAGCTTCTTCCATTGACGGTAAAACAGATAAGCCAGGCTACCCAGAAGCTCTCGAATGAAAATTCACATTTTACAATAGATGGCATGGACGTCCATAATGTAATTAATCATTCTTTACCTTTACTTAAATTTAAAGGGGTTTTTGTATTATGGGAAAATTTGCCTGAAAATGCTTTTTTGGGTGTGCAGGTAACCCTGGTTGGGATGGTCTTCAACAAGGAAGAGAGGGTTACTGATGTATCGTTTTATCTTGACGATGGTACAGGAAGAATGGAAGTGAAACGATGGTAAGTTTTATAATTGTTGTTGCTTTTATTATGAAGTTGTCACCCAATCTAGCTAATCAGAGTAATTTATTGTACTTTTATTTGATTGTTTTTTCATGCCTCCGGTCACAAGATCGAACCATGTTTGGTGTTTTTTTTTTAAATTATAATTATTAACTATGGGCTCCTCCTTGTGATATATGTAAAGTGCCTGGGCGGAGGTGGTGGTTGTACCCACTTTGGTGGGCATGGATAGATCTCATCCCCGATGCCCTCCATACTACAAGTTTTTATGCCAGCGTACGTCGTACACCTGCGAGTTGTACCTTCGTGCTTGGGGTTAGACTATAATATCGGTGTCATATGATGATGCTAATTGTATCGTGACGTTGACGTTATAGTGCCCATACGTGCCGTCATATGACACTGTGATATCGGTTGTAGAGCAAATAATAGTTAGGTTGCTACCTCTTTGGTGGTCTGGTTTTTGGATATACCCGTTAAGAGTTTGGAATGGTCATGGAATTCAAATAATTTTAATTTTGTTTTTGTTTTCACAGAGAGAGAACTGCTATTAAGATCCTTCACCAAAATTGGTCAGAGAGAATGGAGATGAGCTACACATGTTAACTTCGCAACAAACTTGACAATATAGAACTAATTTTTTATATTTTTTTAATGATATTGTCGCCGATGGTGTCTATGCTGCCAAATTTGTCCAGGACTTGCCCCTACCCCATATTGAAGAAATGGCTTGCTTATGCAATGAGACGACCCACCTTCACAAGTGAGACAACCCATAAGAAGTGAACATTTTTTTGGCATATATTGAAGTCCATCCGACAAAGAAGGAGTCCTCTGAAGTAAGAATAGTCTTGTGCAACCGTGTTGCAGAGAACTGCTTGGAGGACGGAATCCAGAGCATCTGTGGAAGACAAATTAGTTGAGTAAATATGAGAAGGATCTAAGGAATCATGGCAACCGAAAAATACAACAACCTTCTGCCAAGGGTTTATCATTAAACTGAATCACCGAGTCTGTGTTCTGCCTGCAACCCCAGGGCATTCCTTCACTCGGGGTTCTATTTTTTACTCCATGCCTGCAGGTTGCATCCCATTTTTTTCACAATGCAGTCCACTTACACACGATACAAATGGTATTTGCCCCATAATCCAAGCTCGTATTCGGTTTAGATTTGACAAGAGAGCGTGAACGCCTTGGCAATTTGAGCATCGAGCAACATCTTACTGACATTAGGTGTCGATCACGTAAAAAAAAAATCAAGTACTAGAGCTCAGAAACATCGCTCAGGACCGCCAGAGTCCATGAATCGATTGATCAATAATGTAGGTCATGATTTATATTTTCTCTTTAAAAAATCGTTGCGATGAAGTTGAAGTTGTTTTTTGTGTATTTATTCATATTTATAATGTCTGTCAGTATGGAAGTGTATATTATGGAATAAAAGATTATTATGGTGACAAGTTCCCCGCGTAGTAGAGGGTAGAAACCAATGCAGTTCATAAACCAAAATGCCAACACATATTATCCTTCTAAACCCTAAAACTTCAGAACAAATTTATCATTCTAAACCTTAAAAATCTCCACACATAGTTATCCTTCCAAACCATACAAATCCCAGCATAGACTTATCCTCTTCCCAAAGTGTTTTGATCTCGTGATCTGCATATGTCAAAACCATAAACACTATTGTGTGACTTATGTTATTGAGTGCACTTATAGTGGATTGAATGTGGTTCTCAAATCGATATATGGGCTCAGGAGTTGCTATAGATGTAGCGTACCCAACCTCCTATATGGTCATGTCGAGGGGATGGGGTACTTAAAGGAACACTAATTGCATTACTGATGCATACTAAGGCAGAATAAATGCAATCAACGAGAATTAATTTAACTATAACCAAATAAAATGAAATGCAATGCTCATTATGTGCACATAGATATATACAAACAACCCTTCAGTGCATTCCATAATGATTCCTAAGCATATCAATCTTGCAAAATTACTCATTGCCATCAAATAAGTCCTATATGGTCATGTCGAGGGGATGGGGTACTTAAGGAACACTAATTGCACTACTAATGCATACTAAGGTGGAATAAATGCAATCAACAAGAATTAATTTAACTATAACCAAATAAAACCAAATGCAATGCCCAATACGTGCACTTTAGATATACAAACAACCCTTCAGTGCATTCCATAATGATTCCTTGTTGAATTTTCATCTCAAACAGTTAGCTAGATTAGTGTTCTTTTACCTTTAAACACTAATCATATAATATACTACATGAAATAATATATTACAATGCTACTCATGAAATAATATACATATAAAAATAAACTTCGTTCTCGCTTTTTCGTCGTCTGTCTTGATCCAATTAATCACTGTTAATTGTTTGACACGTTGTCTACGGTTTCCAAACCTGCCACCAACTCCAATCCTTAGCCACCTTTTCTGAAAGGGTTTAATATATAGAGCGCTAGGCAATACTTACGTGAGTCTCCCCTCTTCCACTCCATGTACTCCTTCATGTACATAACATGTAATACATATTAAAACCATGAAACAAAGTTTTTTTAAAAAACATAATTTCTGTTTGGTTATTTTATTTCTTTCTAATATTTAAACAAAAACAATAAAAAAAACAAAACAAATTACTAAATGCCCAATATTGTTTATAAAATTTGTTCTATTTTGGAATCCAAACTTTAAAAAGGCGATAACTCAAGTTTTACTTAGCCAAATTGAGCAAATGAGAGTTCGTTAGAAAAATTATTTCGAGAAGAATGATATGGAAGTGGTGTCATTACCATATTTGGTCATTTATTACTCCAAAAAATTAGCAGAAGTCAATGCTGTAAATTTGCAACCAATAACGATTTGTTGAGTTATTTTGGAGAAATTTTCATTGGCCTGAAGGTTAGAGAGAAAAATAATTTTTCTATAACTTTCAAATCAAACTAAAATCTTGATTCAATTATCATTGAAACATATTCCTATTTTGGATTCGAGTTTGTAAAACTATAAAATTTGAGCTTTGAGTGAAGCAGAAGGAGGGGGGGTTTCTCTTTTCCTGCAATAGGAGACTCTTAGACTACAAGGAGGATTTTTGTTGTAGTTTAAGAGGATTACTCAGATCTGAGTTTGGCGATTTTCCTTTTGAGATTAAAACTCTGTTATAGAGCTAGATCACGCACTGTTGTTGCTCCATTCTCTATTGGTAGAGCTGATGTCTTGAGAGGATTGCTGCAAGATTGCTTGTAAAGGCAATTTACAGAATACAGAGGTTTATGATTGTAATTCATTTTTGAACATTGAATACAATTATGGTTTGTGTTTATCTTTGTATTTTCCTATAAATTTTTGAGTAACTATTTTCTTAGAGATTTATCATTTTAATTTTGATTTAATAGTCATTTGATTATGTGAACTATTTCCTTTCTGAAGTGGCTTATCATTCGTCACCTCTACACATGGCATGCACATAGCTAATAATATCAATTGTAAGAACTGTTTCAGTAGTTTGATATTCATCATAAACCACGTGTTTTAATCCCCATTAATCTAACTATCTTTGCACTTGGTTGATAAAAACTATTTTCTATTTGCGAGGTTAGGTTTTATTTTCTGCATTTAGAATTTAGAATTTAAAATTCACTTATTTGATTTTGAATGCTCTCCTTTTCTAAGGATAAATTTTTCATGTTTAGTTAGCTGAGTTTTTGCTTCAACGAGGGTTATCTTCTTCAAGCCATATGGAAATCTCGACATACACATAGGTTCTTGGTAATCTGTATAAGTGTCTGATGGCCTGTGCTAATAAGCATCTCAACCTACAACCTCGTGTGTTGATTGATGGTTCTCTTGATTTAAATGTGGAGGAAGCATACACTAGTTGTTGGATTACTGAGAGGGGGGGTGAATCAATAATAGCATAATTATAATCATTTTTCTTCAAATGTTATATCAATGTAGAATTGCCAAGTTAAGGACTACACAAAAGTAAGTTACGGTTTAGATTAGTAATTTCACATATTATAGTGACATCACATATAACATAATATTTAAGGGTGCACTCTATTACTCACCAACTAAAAACATTTTTTTTATTATTTAAATATATTAAATTTAAAATTTATATAAATTTTTAAAAATAAGATTTAATTTTTTTATAATTTTTGATACATAATGTTGTAAAGCTCCATAATCTTTATAAATGACATCTTAAATGTCCAATAACTAACAATTATACATGACATATTTAATGATATATAAATAATATCTTAAATTTGGGATCTATGTGAATTGAAAATTTCTAATTTATACAATAAATTTAACATGACAAAATTTAAACTTTGATTTTTTTTGTCATTTTTTTTT
>ML784821.1:1629822-1642986 GCA_009831015.1 Picea engelmannii
CTAGAATGAAGACCGACCTCCTGTATTTATACTAATTCTGGCTAATAGCCTGGGCTGACTTCTCATTTTGGATACCTATTTACTCATTATATATTATTTTCTTCTGGCCGACTTCTTCTCTTGGAGGCTAATAACCTAATACAAATTATCCTCTTGAGTCGACTTGTCTTCTAGGGTTATTAGCCCACTCATTGGGGTTTCTTCTTGCTTCCTGGAATATTCTATTCTTGTTAGGTTTACACGTGGAGGTAAATACCTCCCGCAGCTACCATAATATCAACAGATTGATGGGTGGACAAATATTTGTTGCTGTCCATTATTAGGCATTATAATGACGCCACAGTGGGCCCCTTATTTTGAGAGTGGTTGATTGCAGTGGAATGGCAGTTTTATAGTTTCAGTTTTCATAGGATGTCATTGATGAGATTGGCCCCTCCAATGTTGTAAAGGTTGTGACAGAGTCTGCCTTAATTTGTTATGATGTAGGAATGATGGTACAAAACCATCATGTGATGTGGGAATAGTGCCAACAATGTGCTGGATGATGTAGCAAAATCCCACATATCTCAAATTCTTAGATATTGTGAAAGCTAGGGATGTCCAAATGTTTTTAGCAACCACTGCACCTTCCTATCCGTCCATAGGATGTATGTGAAGCAGTTTTTAAAGCCTGTAGAAACTATACATGCTATATACTTTATATGTCTTGATTGGGTTAGTGAAGTGCATAATGTTTGTAGGCCATAGTAGTATTTTGTAATGCCCTGTATTTTGAATTAAAGTAATAATAAGTAATAAATACTTGACGAGGAAAATAAAGAAACGGTCTTAAAATAATAACAAGTAATGATAATTAAAGTAAAAAGGATAGTAATAAATGTTAATAATATGATAATAATAGTAGTAGTCATAATAAATAACTAAGTTATTATAAAGGAAGAAATGGTAAAAATGAGAGATTACTAAAAGGAATTTAGGGAGAAGTTAAACACAGAAAAAGTTAAAAGCCGCATGATCAAGAATTAATGGCTTGATGACAAGTGGAGCCTATGCATGGTGCTTTTGCATGGGGATATGCAGAGTAACTATTTAATGGATATGGAGAAGGTAGTGAGATATCCTTTGCTTGGGAAATCTTGAGAGGGAAGGAATAAAAGCTGGTGTAGGTAGTTGATTGAGGGCTCGGGGTCTCTCAGTTGTGTTCACTAAGAGATTGGTTGGGTGGAGAGTCATCTCCCACACTGTTGCAGATGGTTGGAGCTCAATGATTCTACGTTCACCTGGACTGTAGTGAGTTGATCTCTGCAACTTTCAGGTATGACTCTCATAACTCGTTCCCCATTTTGATTATGCAATAAGAAATGAAATGATAGCTACTGTTATTGTTTATAGATTGAGTGTTTTTATGCATGTTAATTTTTCTAGTTCGAGTATTACATTATCAATGTTTGGAATAGATGGGTAGTATCCAAAATTGAACATGAAAGGAAAGTGAAGCAGCTGGTATGTGATGATTTGGTATACTGAATGCAGGCATTTCGTTGCATTTATGACTCCCATTGTGGACATATGCAGATTCTAATTAGGCTATGCATAGCACGATAGGTGAAGGGAAGAGCATTATTAGCTAGCGTGATTTGGATTTGGGATCTTTTCTCAAGGTTATTGGAGAAGAGGTGGCAATAAAGTGAGCACACCTCTTCGCATGCTTGCATGTGCTATGAAGCCTAAGTGGTATGTTAAGAGGCCTGGGATGGTGCAACCCATTGATTATTATGATGTAAGAGTGGATCAAAGCAGGCCATTGACAAGGTTTTTGCTCCAAAGTGAGGCATTGTTAACTTTAAAGCAGCTTTTGGACTTTGTTGAACTAACAAGCCCTTTCAATTTGTCAGATAATATACACAACATGTTGAGACTTTTGTGGGATAATTTGATTCAATGGTAGAGGATGCTCAGTGATATAACTCTAAAGATTTAGTAGCTTGCCATTTAACCTCCATCACAGGTTGCTTGTACTTCTAGTTCTGAGAGGAACTGATCTATGTACAGATCCACTCTCTGAGGAAGAGCAAACTCACCTCTAAGATAGCAGTGAAGCCTGTTTATGTTCATAGCAGTCTTATCTTCAGACCTGGATGGCTCCAGAGTAGCTGAAGGGACTGGTAGCAGATTGGGATGTGGACCTAGAGGATGTTGGACAGATTGTCAAGGACAAGGGCGGTACAGTTGAGGATGGGTAAAGATGGTGTACATTTAAATGACTTGGTTGAGCAGGATGATGGGAAAAGTGACCATGAGCCCCAATCATGCAAGTCACAGACATTCTTGGATTGCTTTGTGGCAACAGACAAATCACTTTGATGGTTTGTTTCAAAGTAATCAGAAGTGGAACTGGAATTCCCAAAATCACAAACAGGAACTGGCTGAAAAAATTGTCTAAAAACCAGTGGAATAAAAAACATATCAAATATTCAAATTGTAATAAAAAATATATATTCATGTACATTGTACATCAATGTAAAGCCAAACCATTAGACCAAATATGCAACATTGCTCATTTATATGTTGCATGAAAGGGTGCAAATAGCAAAAATATGTTTAAGATCTAAGTTTTGAGATACACAAATTTAAAAATTAAAGTTCTGAGAGAACTTGCATAATTATTGAAGCTTTAAATGGCCTCTAGAATTAAAAAATGATGATAATATAATCAATGAGTTCATAGCTCATTAAACCGACTCTTCCAAGTCCATAAGTTTGGAGTTTGCTTTCTCTTGGTGAATGGCTTCAACTGCTCCTGCCATTTGATGTTTTAAATCAATTGGTGCCATTGCGCAACATATATGTTTCAATCAATTACCACCATTGTGCAGCCTATTCCTCTTTTAGGTTTCAATCTTATAATCCCACTGTGCCTAGCTCAAGGGGTGCAGGAGGAAGGGGTACAGGGTCCTTTTTTGCATATATGATGAGATGCAGAAATCTGAATAACACCCCAATTTCTATCTTTTCCATATGAGGCTCAGTGGGTGTAATGTACCTATGTACCGCTGTTATGATTTTTCTCAATGCTGTAGCAGTTGTGTATGTTGACTTTCGTCAAACACTTAGGCTGTAGGTGTTTTCTCACTACTAGAACCTCCAACTCACTGCTGAGGTATTTATTTGGTTTACTGAAGTGTTATGAGTGGATTCAATGTGGTCTAGATATGCCAATTTAACTCCTTAATACAGCAAGGATGTACACAGCAAATATAGGAAAACCCACAATAAACACAGCTGATATGCTCAAAGAAACACAGCAGAAATATTTTATTTCATTTCCAGCACATAAATGAACCATGATACATAGAGATAATCTACAGGTGTGCTTGATATATTTCAGGTAACAGTCTTTATTTGTTGGGAGAATAGTACTGTCCAGAGATTGCCTTCCAATGGCACTGCTGTTGCTGCAAATGAAGTCGATCCACAAGGAGAAATCATCCCTTTCTTTCCAGAACTTGATTTGGGAGGAGTAAATCGATCGCAACAGAAAATATGATCTCTCTCTTAAAGAGTAGCGACCTGCATGCAAGAACTCAGATCTGCTGTCCAGAATTCGCCTTGGAAGAAGAGAACTCGGCCTTCTTGTCACTGATATGCACCCAGCTTCATGAAATGGGCCAGTAAGGAGGGCCCACAAATTTCCCTTGAAGAACTCAGCCTCTCACAACTAGAACTCGACCCACTTAGATAAAAATACCCCCACACAAGTGGTATGACTCAGCGCAAAGAGATCTCAGCCTTCTTCAAGCAAGTCGTCCCTTGCAAACCCCAAACTCAGCCGCCACCTCTGAGAACTCACTCATACATGAAGATAAACTCAGTCACCGAAGATAACTCTGCTAACAATGAAGCACAATGAAGAAATCTGTATGATCTCCTCCCTTCAACTAGCTAGGGTGGATAGTTTCACCACCGAAATCAATCTCCAAACTCTCTAGGGTTTTCGTCCCAACAGCCAAAGCCACAAAGAACCCTCTCAATTTCATTTTAGAAAATAGCAAGTGAATAATGAGAGAAAGTGCTCTCGTTTTCCTTTTATCTCCTCATTAACCCTTTTTTGGGACCCTTTTACCCTTTTAATAAAGTAAAGTGACTTTTATAAACTTTAAGTAACTTAAACACCCCTTTTTTATAACTCGTTTTAATGCCGGAAAACGATTAATTGATTTTTTAAGTCATTCTCGGATGTCGGAGTCCCTTTCTCATCATCCCAATCTTTAGATCTTTTCATCACGGTTCCAACGAGCTATTGCACGAAGGTATCCCCTCAGATAATATGATCCAAATAATACCTTCAGTGTATTTAATCAAAGTATGCTCAACAATAATCTAAAATTACGGAAATCGTCGGAATGCCACGAAACCAAGAGCCAATTGTGCAGAAATGATCTTGATGATGAAAGATGGTGAATGGACTAGCCTGGGTCCCAGTACCCATATAACTCCTCCAAATTGTCCGAGCTCATTGTTATCCTCATTTTACTCTAGTTAGGCTGACATAAACTCATAAGGTCGCCTCTGATTGCAAGACAGGGGAATCTAAAAATGGGGACATCACAGTCCTCCCTTCCCAAAGATTGCCTGTCCTCAAGCAATGCCATCACAACTTGACGCTCCATCGACTGAGCTGGACCAAAATTGAAAATGATACTAGGGTCCCAAACCACCCTGGAAGATGTGAAGCATCCTCTTCTCAATAGATGACCCAGCAAGGCGCAGACATAAGAGGTCTCTTGAATACTGCTGCTAAGTAGGGAAACTCAATACTGCAATAACTCGATCAACCCCTCAAAGCACTGCTCTACTAGGGATCTAATTTCATGAAAGAAAAGACTGCCTCCTGTCTCTATGTCAACCGCTGAATTGACTAATACTGAGATCCCAGGGTCCAAAGCTAATCTCAGAAAGGACCCACCATGCTGATGATGCACTACTTTGATCGTAACTGTTCGATTGTTTTGCCTCGTTGGTATTCTCCTGTCCTGGAACTTTAAGCCGAAATATCTGTAAGGGCTGGACCCTAGTTTTTAAAACTGGACTGGGTTGTTATCAAACTGCCAAATCGGTTGAGTTGATAGGTGATCGAATCGACTCGGCCCGGTGCACGGTTTGATATCGAACTGATCAAATTGAATCTGGTTCAATATCAAACCTATCGAATTGGTTGGTTTGAATCCGGTTCGATATCAAACCGGTCAATATCAAACATGAGGTTCTAGCTGAGATGAGCACAGTGAAACTATTATAGTTGATAATGACAGATTTATTTAACATTGTTAGCCAGTTAGCACTATGGAGACCTTGTAGAGCTCATCCTCAATGAGAATGGGCTTATCATCATGTAAGAAGGAAGAATATGAAATTTCAAGTTTCTGGTAAAACCTGAAAACGAAATTTTAAATGGCTTATTAAATTTCAAATATCCTCCTCAAATAAGTTGGTATGGCGATTGTCTACCTTGAGCACGAGGAACAAAAGAATATCCAAGTCCAAGAACATTAATTTGCCATGTTGGCGATCACTAGAACCAAAGCCCATAATTAATCATTATAAAACATAATCAAATTTTAGCAGCATGAACCATTACAGATGCAGGGTGCTGGTCATCTTTATCATTGTTAGATGGCCCTTCCCAGCCTTTGGTTGGCTGTTCAGGCTTGGGAACAATGAATTCCCAATCATCATTATTTGCTGCGGTTCTTCCAGAGGCTTCTTTGCTTCATAAATTGCAAGGGCCAACATAGGAAACTTGTCATTCAGTGGCCAGGGAAGGGGGCTCCCTAGGCATTATGCACTGTAGAGGCCATTTAGAGCCTCACTGATTATGTATTTTGTTGCTGGTATGTATTGCACTCAGTGCCATTTTGATATACACACCCTTACATGGTATATAGATGAGCAAACTTTGCATATTTTGTCTTTAATGGTTTGGAAGCTTTAAAATAATTTTTTTATTAAAATTTAATTATTTAATGTATTTTTTATTGAATCGAGTCGTTGAAATCAAACTGGTCTGAGTTGATTTGGTTTTGGTTTAATGTCCGAGTTGATAGGTGATCGGTTCGATGTTCGGTTTTGGTTTTAAAAACTATGGGATGGACGTACTACCATGAATAGTAGTCTGCACATGCCTCTAGGTGAAGTCACGACCTGCAAATCCACTGCCATATTCGATCACGAATATTGGAGAAGGAAGTCTATCCCGATCACTGTCCATAACTTCAGGCTGCTCATGGACTCTAAACATCTATCCACTGGATGGCTCTGTCACTTGTGCTGCCCCATGCTCCAAAGAGATCGCTGGGAAGTGTGTGAACTCCGTTAACTGGACAAATGCTGCACACCCACTATCCGCCCATTGTGCATGTGGTATACTTGTGATGCAATCTATCAACATGCTCTCCCACTCTCTGCTCATAGCACTGATCTGCACATTGCTAACACAAAAATACCCCTAACTGCCTCTGATAAGCCAGGCAATCATAAGCTGCACAAACTCAGTCAACTCCTCAGAAGACCACTCTTCAATGCATCCAATCCTGAGCATCTCAAGAGTAAACTCTAGAAAGCTAAAACTGGCCATCTCATCTGTATTGTATGCTGAGTTGTCAAGCTCTGCAATCCTAAGGTCCCATGCTAACCTCCGCGAGGAACCATCATGTTGATGCTGCACCCCTCTAGTCATAACCGTTTGATCACCATGCTTAGACTACGTTCTCCTCTTCTGGACCCTTAAGCTGAAATCCCTGAAAAGATTGAACTCACTATCTTGGATCATGTCTCGCCCAGGCATCTCAATGAAGTCAAAATCTACTAACTTGCAGATAGAATCGATCCTAGGTATCGTGAGGGAAAATCTACCTTGCCATATAGAAAAAAGCTCAACAACTCCTCTCTCAACATCCCCACAATGACGTAGACCAATCACTAACACGACCCTGTGGATCATCCTCATCATCTGAAACAGTCTATCACTTCGATGAATGCCAGGATTCCACCACCAAATTGGAAGTCCACCAGTCCGAATGCCTATTGAAATATCTGTGAACCGATCCGATAGAGTCTGGATCTCCTCCTGTGCACTCTGCGCACTAATCACATTGTCCAAATGAAAGACCTCTGTCATGGCAACAATGCCCCTTGTCTCATCCAATTGGCTCTAGTGACTCCTCTCCTGTTTTGCTGTATACCATGAGGGCATCAAATAACAACAATAGATGCCTTTGCTAAAGACCTCTGTCATGGCCACAATGCCCCCTGTCTCATCCAACTGGCTCCAGTGATCCTCTCCTGTCTTGCTGTATACCATGAGGGTATTAAATAACAACAATAAGTGCATCTGCCACTGCCTGCAAGATTGGAAAATGACTAGTGCGTTGGGCAACCCCAAGGGCATGACCAATAACTCATAATGAAGTCTAGAAGCAGACCTGTGAGTATCTTGTTCCCTGGCTCTCTTTTGACGATATCCTAGATGAAGATCGATCATCGAGGGATATGCTGCTCCCTGAGGCTCACCCATCCACTCACTGATCCTGGTTAACCTCAACTCAATGGTATGCTCAAGGACTTTGTTGGGAGGTCTCCCTGGAGGAAACACCCCAAAACTCCATTGTGCATTACCGTGTGCCAATGAATACCCCTGCATACTGCTGCCTATCATTGTATCGTCCTGTACTGTCTTGTATCTCGCATGTGCTATTGTATCCATTACTCTACTGGTGTCGCCTGAACCTGTATCCCAGAGTGTGTCCATGTCTGTCATATACCTGTCCACCCAACCCACGAATGCATATACTTCCTTGCGGTTCACAAGGAATGTGCTCAACTATCTCCTCCGTAGCTAAGCCTTGAGCCTTTAGTGGGTTCTCCAAAAGAAACGGCTCATGATCTCCACAATGAAAAATAGGAGCATAGTTAAAACCCTTTGCGCCATACCTCTCCTCAAGCACCTGCAACTCTGAATGCTCGTCATACGGGATCGTCACAAGAGGCTCCTCCCTCAAACCATGAGTGCCACTCATGCCCTCATGTGTCATGGCTGCCAAAGGTGTACTAAATGCTGCTGTACCGTCATCCTCAATTTTAGAAGCATCAGAATCTTTAGAAACTAGTGCCCTTTTCCTTGGCACCTTCACCTTCTTGTCCATTGATAGTTGGGGTTCATACCACTCAGGATGTTTGACGGTGCAAAAATCCTTGAATGACATGGCTATGTGAAATGCCTCACTAAGCGCCATGTATTCCCTCAAACAATCTGTAAACTCCTCATCTTGTCCTTTCTGTCCTGTTTGCTTCCTCTTTGAACCACTAGCTCTATTGTTTCCTGCATTGTTTTGATGGCTTGCCTTAACTTGCATCAACTATTGTCGCCCCTGTGCAAGAGTATTATGAATATTCCTCACGCTGTCTTCTACTACTGTAAGTGATTTATTCCCTGTCTCCTTGCCTCATGAAACCACAAACCCCCTCAGGCTGGCAGGATAGAGTCTCTGATACCACTGTAATGTTCCTATGTTCTGCTGTTATGATTTTTCTCACTGCTGTAGCAATTGTGTAAGTTTTATTGTATGTTGAATTTCGTCAAACACTTAGGCTGTAGGTGTTTTCTCTATACTAGAACCTCCAACTCACTGCTGTGGTATTTATTTGGTTTACTGAAGTGTTATGAGTGGATTCATGTGGTCTAGATATGCCAATTTAACTCCTTAATCCAGCAAGTATATACACAGCAAATATAGGAAAACCCACAACACACAGCTGATATACTCAAAGAAACACAGCAGAAATATTTTATTTCATTTCCAGCACATAAATGAACCATAATACATAGAGATAACTCACAGACAATACATAGAGATAACTCACAGGTGTGCTTGATATACTTCAGGTAACAGTCTTTATTTGCTGGGAGAATAGTATTGTCCAGAGATTGCCTTCCAATGGTGCTGTTGCTGCAAATGAAGTCGATCCACAGGGAGAAATCGCCCTTTTCTTTCCAGAACTCGATTTGGGAGGAGTAAATCGATCCCAACAGAAAATATGATCTCTCTCTTCAAGAGTAGTGACCTGCATACAAGAACTCAGATCTGCTGTCCAGAATTCAGCCTTGGAAGAAGAGAACCCGGCCTTCTTGTCACTGATATGCACCCAGCTTCATGAAACGGGCCAGTATGGAGAACCCACAAATTTCCCTTGAAGAATTCAGCCTCCCACAACTAGAACTCGACCCACTAAGATAAAAACGCCCCCACACAAGTGGTATGATCCAACACAGAGATCTCAGCCTTCAAGCAAGTCTTCCCCTGCAAACCCCAAACTCAGCCGCCACCTCTGAGAACTCAAGTCATACATGTAGATAAAGTCAGCCATCGAAGATAACTTTGCAAATAATGAAGCACAATGAGGAAATCTATATGATCTCCTCCCTTCGACCAGCTAGGGTGGATAGTTTTACCACTGAAATTAATCTACAAACTCTCTAGGGTTTTCGTCCCAAAAGCCAAAGCCACAAAGAGCTCTCTCAATTTCGTTTTAGAAAATAGCAAGTGAATAATGAGAGAAAGCGCACTCATTTTCCTTTTATCTCCTCGTTGACCCTTTTTTGGGACCCTTTTACCCTTTTAATAAAGTAAAGTGACTTTTATAAACTTTAAGTCACTTAAACACCCCTTTTTTATAACTATTTTTAATGCCGGAAAGTGATTAATTGGTTTTTAAGATATTCCCGGATGTTGGAGTCCCTTTCTCATTATCTCAATCTTTAGATCTTTTCGTCTTGGTTCCAACGAGCTACTGCACAAAGGTATCCCTAAGATAATATGATCCAAATAATACCTTCAGTGTATTTAATTAAAGTATGCTCAATAATAACCCAAAATTTACGGAAATCGTTGGAATGCCACGGAACCAAGAACGAACTGTGTGGAAATGATCCCGATGATGAAAGATGGTGAATGGATTAGCCTGGGTCCCATATAACTCCTCCAAATTGCCCGAGCTCACTGTTATCCTTATTTTAATCCTCTGCTCAGGCTAACATAAACTCATAAGGTCGCCTCTGACTGCAGGGCAGGGGAATCCAAAAATGGGAACATTACAGTGAGTCTGATTTCACCACCAAACACATTTCGAAATGGGGGTCCCACTTGAACTTTTAATGTTAAAAGTTAAGTTAATGAATGTAAAATATAAGTAAAGGTAAATGTCAACATTAAATTTTTTTAAATAGTTATTGAGGTCATAACATTAATTTTTGTTTTTTGGCATGATTGATGTGTGGTTTGGGTTGGTGCCAAACTGGCCGGTTCGGTTAAGTACTGAACCAAAACCAGATCAGGGTCGGAACCGGACTGGAATTTCTGAAAACTGGTCTGAACTGAAACTAGCCTGTTAACTACTATGGGTTGTACCCTTACGTAGTTTTTGGGATTTACAAATATTTCTTTTCAATGGATGTTGATTGACCATGTAATTCAAGTTTGAACTATGTAATTTACTAATTTGGATTTTCAATTTTATATTGAATATCTCAGTAAATTATATGGAATTTGAATCTTGATTCTAGGTTCGTTGTTCATTGTTCAATGTTACTTTTGGATATCGATATTAGATAATCTATGTGTTACAAATCATTTGTTTAATTGATGCAATTAAATGTTTAACATATATTGATTTTTTTTATACTGTGTAATTCTTTGATGTCCCCTATACCTTTCCCTGCTGCCCCTGGAGTTCTCCAGCGATTCCCTGGCACCCCCTTGGAAAGTCTCCATGTCCTGTGATTCTTTCCCTTACCCTCCCTCACTGTCACGAAACATGGGATAACTGTTATCTTAATTCAGTGCAGAGTCTTCTACAAAAGGGGCATGTCCCTAGCTAAAGAGGAAAAAAGGCGTTTAGAAATTGATGATTCAGGCATCTTTGCAAGATTGCAAGAGCATCCTCATGCTAGTTCCGTTTCACAACACCATATGTTTTGAGTCCTAACAATGTGCTGTCTTGGACACGAGGGCATATCCCTAGCTGGATATACTATACCAACTTTACTTTGTTTACCAGTAGATATAGAAGCTACCAACCATATTTCTAATCAAGTGACGATTATGAAATGTTACCAATTCTGTGATTACCAACATGCATACGAAACCATAAGAAATTATGCTTAGTCATTATTTATGCTTATGCATTAATGTCTCAGATAATCCCGAGCTGGATATACCAAACCAACTCTACTTGGTTTACCAGTATATATAGAAGCTACTTAGCATATTTTCTCATCAAGCGATGATTATGAAAGGCTACCAATTCTGCAATAACAATATGCATATGAAAACATAAGAATATCTGCTGAGTCATGGTTCATGTTTCTGTGTTAATGTCTCAGATAATATGTTTATTCTCTGTAATCTAATATTTGCATTTCACATCCTTTAATGCAGGTGGGTCAAAGTGTACACATTGGAGGTCTAATGAGACTTGATGTGAATCAAGCTTCAGTGCAAACGATTTATGTAACTGTCTGGGCTTCGGTTCATATACCCCTGCATATGGGCAAAGTAGAGAATGCAAATGAGATAAAAGAAAAACATTTTGGACAACAGTTGCAGGTATGTGAGGCATGCCCTCTTTTAATCCCCAGACTTAACAATTTAAACAATATCTTGTTGCAGATTAACAAAGCAAATGCTGTAATTGCCTTGTTGCTTTTAGAGTACTTTGGCTTGTCCTCTTTTGCTGCCAATCTGGTACTGTTGTGTGACCTTCTACTAAGCTTTTGCACGAGAATTTCAGACAAACATTGTAGCAATCTTGTTTCCTGTATTATTTATTTGATTGACACACACTTAGGAACATCGTTGAAGTGGAAAATCATGTCTTTTTTTCCTTGCCATCCCTAAACTACTGATATTGTCCAACTTGCTTTCTCTGCCTCTTAACTATTCTCATCTATGCCTACATACATTTCTTATGGTGAAGATGTTGCTTGCAAAATTTTCTTTATGGCGTTCATGAATATTTTTCTCATCTCATAAATACTGACTTCTAAAGTGGAAATGCTATTTGGATTGTACAGCCGCCTATTGGAGAAGAAAGAGTTACAGAGCTTGGGGAGTGGAAGCAGACAGTAATTAAAATATCAGGAAATAGCTGGGATGTGAATGCTGTGGATGTGGCTGCAGCAGGGCTTGGTTGGTTTTCATTGGGCATCAAAGGGAGTGCAACTTTGGCTGTGTGGACATATGATGGAGTAGATATTACAGTACGAGAACCTTTAGTCCTTGATAGGGCACCCCGCTTGGAAAGGCCTGGATTTTTACTTTCTAAAGTAGTATCGAAGGCTATTAGCAAAAAATCAAAGTCAAAATCAAATGATCCAAGTAAAATTGAAACTTTCGAATCAAAAGAAAAGAACCTTGATGTTTCAAGTACAGAAATGCTAGCAGAAGTGAATTAGTTAATGCTTTCATCTGATCATTGAGGCTAATTTGAATTGCAAAGGAAAATAAGCACATAGGATTAATATAGAAAAGATCATTTCTCATATTAGAAAGGATGAAGTTACGTATTGCCATACTAGACGTTCGTATGAATGCCATCTTTTGGAACCCAACTAATCACATTACCTCCTCATTTGGGCACAGTATTTCAGAACTTGTTTTCCAGCATGATTTCCAAGACATCCTTTGCCCATTAAAGATTTCTGAAAGCTTGAGATATCATTTTGCTGTGTTATTAAAAAAGGGCATGCTACATGGTAGTGCTTTACCACAGAAAGTCAATGCATGGGCAGATATGGATAACATTGTATAGTTCATTTATAAATAAATGTATCAGTGTCCTGGGCATGTTGGTTGAAGCTTCAAAATCATCAAGATCTGAGGAGTCAAATTTGGGCCATTCATTCCAACCTGTGGTTATCATTTTAGGCCCTCTGGATTCGGTTCACATAAAAATGGAGCTTTAAGGGTACATACGTAGATGAATTTTGGTTCCTTCTTGGAAACTTGCAACAAAGACTCAAGGACTTAGGGTTTTCATTCGTGGGATAACTTGTTAAATTTGAACCTGCCGATATTTGAAAACGATTTGTTGACTTTCAAGCATAATATC
>ML784822.1:13584-30316 GCA_009831015.1 Picea engelmannii
ATTAAACGTATAGTAATGAGAAGGGACGTTGTATACCTTTGGGATGATCAGATAAAGTGATAGTATGAGTCTAAATATGGGTAATCAAGAGTATAATAGTGGCAAAAAGTATAGGCAAAAAGGTACATTGTGTGGTCCTAACAGGTCATACTAGTATGCCAATTTGTTTTGAATGGATTGTCAACCCAAGTGAGGCTAAACATGCTCCCTTTAGGTTCTTATGAACTATTGATTGGCATGGACTGGTTGGCTACCCATAAAGATAAGTTGGACTATTATAATAAAACTTTGGAGTGTGAATATGAGGAAGGGAGGAAAACAAACCTACAAGGAATTCAAAATCATGTCTCAGTGAGACAAATATCATCTCTTCAAGTGAAGAAGTATTGCATAAAATGATGTCTTTTGTATGCAATACAAGTGTTGAACTCCATTGAGGACAATAAACCAAGCCTAGAGGACCATCCTATATTAAGAGAGTATAAATATGTGTTTCCAGAAGAGATACCAGGTCTACCTGCAAGAAGAGATATTGATTTTTCAATAGAACTTGTACCCAGAGCAGTGCCAATGTCTGGAACACCCTATAGAATGAGTACAACAGAGCTAGTTGAGCTCAAACTACAACTAAAGGAGATGTTGGACAAAGGTTACATTCAGCCTAGTGTGTGTCCTTGGGGAGCAACAACTTTGTTTTTGAAGATGAAGGATGGAACACTTAGGTTGTGCATAGACTATATACAACTCAACAAGATGACCATTAAGAACAAGTATCTGTTGTTGAGAATTGATGACTTGTTTGACCAATTAAGGGGTGCTACAATTTTCTCCAAGATTGAATTGAGGTTTGGATACCATCAAGTCTAGACCAAGGATGAAGACATCCACAAAAAAACCTTTAGGATGAGGTATGGGCACTATGAATTTGTGGTGGTGCCATTTGGACTGACCAATGCACCGACCACCTTTATGTGCTTAATGAATAATGTACTCAAAAAATTCTTGGATAGATTTGTGTTGGTTTTCATTGATGATATCCTAATATATTCTAAGAGTAGGGAAGAGCATGAAGAACAACTCAAGTTAGTTCTTCAAGGGATGATATAGTAACATCTCTATTGAAAGTTTAGTAAGTGTGACTTATTCCAAAAACAAGTCCATTACTTAGGCCATGTTATCTCTGAAGAAGGAGTGGCAGTTGATCTTGACAATATCAAATCCATTATGTATTGGCCTACCCCAAAAGATGTCCCTGATATAATATCCTTTATGGGCCTAGCAAGATACTATAGGAGGTTCATAAAGGAGTTTTCCAAGATGGGTTATCTAATCACCTCCTTTCAAAAAAGGGAGTTAGATTCATTTGGACAATAGAATGTGAAGAGATTTTTCAGCGGATGAAACACCTTTTAACAAATGCACCTGTGTTGAATATTTTAGACCCAAACAAGGATTTCATTGTGTGTACAAATTCCTGCAAGAAAGGACTCAGAGGAGTCCTTATACAAGAAGGGCAAGTGATTTTCTATGAATCCAAAAAATTGAATGAACATGAAATAAATTATGTGACCCATGATTTGGATTTGGTTTCCATAGTACATGATTTAAAAATGTGGAGGCATTACCTCCTAGGAAGAAGATTTGTACTTATGACAGACCATAGTGGGTTGAGATATTTGTTCGACCAACCCAAGCTCAATGCTAGACGAGCTAGGTGGATGGTTCTCCTTAGTGAGTTTGATTTTGAAATCAAACATATTAAAGGAAAAGAAAATAGGGTGGTTGATGCCCTTAGTAGGAGTATGAAAGTGATTCACTTGGCAGCTGTAAGCACTTGTGAATCAAACATCAAGGAGAGAGTCAAAAGTGCACACAAAACATATACCTTTTTCAATACTGTGAAATCATACCTAGAGCAAGAGCCCACAGGGTTGAAGTATGAGGGATATCAATTGTTGAATGATGGCCTGCTAACTTACAAAGGTAGGTTGTATATTCCAAATTGTGACAACTTGAAGAGGTTCATAATGGATGAAATACATAAAATACCATATATTGGTCATCCTGGTTATCGAAAAATGATCACAACTACTAAGCAACTATTTTATTGGCCCGTATTGAAAATGGAAATAGCCGATTACTTAGCTAAATCTCTAGAATGTCAACAGGTTAAGGTAGAGAACATACATCTAGCAGGGTTATTTCATCCCCTACCAATTCCATAATGGAAATAGGAAACCATCTCCATGGATTTCATAAGAGGGTTACGTAAATCAACCAAGCAGAATGATGCCATTATGGTAGTGTTGAGGGGTCTGAAATCCATTTGACTCAACAGTTGGAACCAAACCCACTTAAGAGGCCCAATTATAATCGTAAGTGTTTATTAGGTGGTATGGTTCTCCAGATATGTGATCTAAATGGATTTATCAATGGGATTTAATCGTGACTGATAGGTATGTCTTTATGTGAAACCTTTCCTCAGGCTATGCAATTCTCTTTTTGTTCTTTTCCAACATTTGTGGGAATAAAAGGTGGGGCTTCAACTAATGACAAAGGTAAGTTATGATATATTGGAGAAAGATGGGTTTTGGGATAACCTTTAATCCTCAACATGCAGATGATGATGATCGAGCCTACTTAAAGCTAGCAATAATACCATTGACTTGTAGACATTCAACATCATCTGAGATGACTGTTATAGAAAGAAAATACGTACATAATAGAAAATGGGTGCAAAAAAATGTAATTTTTAATACTCTACTATCAATCACATATTAACACAATCGATTTATTTTCATCAATTAGAATAAAATAACTGCCGCAGTATTAAAAGATAACTTAAACAACGAATACAACAACAAACATTGAATTCGAAGACGAAGATAATCCCCCTCGATCGAGTCACATTCACACTTTAGATGAAAGAAGTTTCTTTGGTTCTAAAAAAACACTCTAAATTAAAATAAGTTGCAAGTAAACAATTCTCTTACAATATTCAAGAAAAATTCTTTCTCTCCAAAACCATCGACCTTTAAAGAAAGGTTGATTCTCTTATTCATAAAAATAACTAAACTAAAAATATCTACTAAATTTGTGTTAAGTGGAGAAAACAATGTGTCGTGAAATTTATCTATATGATCTTTTTCGTATTCTTTAGATCATCTCATAATTTTACTGAAGTGGATTGTTCCTCTCATATTCTGACCATTTGCAGAAGAGATATTTGCATGTATTTGCATAAGGAAACTTGTGTTGATCCATCGGAGTGAAGAGGAGATCCTTTATCTCAATTGTGTGTTCTTTGTACTTGATTAGTTTGACACTCACAAACTGTAAGGATGTGAGATATTTAACCGAAGGTTCCATGAAATTCTTCAATTGGACCAGGATTATGCTTGAAACCTACGAAATCTCTATTTCGCATACCCTATCTTGCTCTGTATGTCGCTTGACTATATCATGTAAATTAGTGAAATCCTTCACCAGGACAAACTTTGGCAAGTTGATGCCTCTGATTTCTTGGTTGATTTTTTCCCAACTTTTCACACACTCTTCCCATCTTTCCTGCATTTTTCATCGGGGTTCCTGGACCATGTATACCCAGTTCTCAAATTCCTTTTGTATTCAAGTGATGTTGTTATCCATAAGCACTCAGATGCCACGTTCTTTTGTATCTCAGCCCTTCTGCACTTTTCTAATGTAGTCGATCCGTTCCAGAGCTTGATGTGCCTTCTCATACAACCGTTGCATGCATTTGTAGGTTACTATCCCCATAAGGGTATCTTCTTGAAAATCATCTATTCAGGTGGTGAAGAGGTCTCTCTCCCTTTTGAATTGTGCATACATCTCTTAGAACTCACTTTTCAAGAGTACCACCGCCTGGGTTGAATTTTGGTAATATTTATCTTGATGTCACAGGTGGTCTAACTCTTTCCTCATGGTAGTTGCCTCCATTTCATCCCTTTTTTCCCTGTCTAATGTCAGATTGGTTATGGACATCCCTGCTCTGATTAGCTCAATCATCTTGGTACTTTTTGTGTCAAATAATGTCTCTTCCATGGTTATGAACAAGGTGCTATCGAGTGTAATCTTCCTTTTCCTACCATAAGAAATAACCTGTATATCGACGACTTTGTTTACTGGTTTAGGAATCTCCTGATCTCCCTAGGATAGAGTATTTCCTTGCATTCTCTCCGTATAGAGGTGTTCCATGGTAGGTTCTCTATCTCTTCCAAGGGTGGGCACTTGACCTCCTTCTTCCTCAGTTAGTGGTTTCTATTGACATATTGGTGTCATCACTTGTTATGTTCAATGGCTTGGTCTGCTCAGCTCCCTAGCAGGGGAGCTTCTTGTGTGTCCTGGTGATTCGGCCTTCTGTTGGTCCTTGTCAATTGATGGAGTCTTTGTATTAGATGGAGAAGTGGAGGGAGGATCTATATTGGCTGAGAATTCGGTCATCGAGATACTGATTTTTGGTTGCCCCGTTCCTTCTTCTTGTTCTCCTACATCCATTCCATTCTTAGAGATGTCATCATGAGGCTATCTTTACCTCAATGCCTATTTTTCCAATTGCTTTAGAAATATAGTGTCGAGAGTGGTCCTAGCTTCTAGGTTGCCTTCTTGGGGATTTCAGACTAAATCATCAGAGGCTGGAGCATATGTCTCCCCCGGTTCTTCCTCCTATTTGATTAACACTGGGGTTATGTGCGAATCTTATGATCCTTCCTCGTCGTCGTATATGGTGATTAAATCTATGAGGACGGTAGGCATATCCATCCCACTTGATGCCTTCGCTGAGATGTAGTTTTCACCAATGATCCTTCCTGATATGATATGGGGATAATGTTTTCTTGGGTGGAAGTCTCTTTTGGTGGAACTATTTTTGAAACATTTAGTTATTCCTCCTCGTTGTTTGTATTGGCCAGGGTAATTCTCAAGGGTATTTCCGGTAACAATTTCCCCCTTTTGCATGCTTTTGTTGCTTCTGCTTCTTTTATTTCTTCTATTATCCTGATGGCTTCTTGAGCGGTGCACTCTCTATTCTCAACCTGTTCATCCATGGTCATTGCTTTAAACTTGGTCAAACTAGGGTTATCCCTTCTTTGGAGCACCTCCTCCCAATCTTGGGTGACATCAATGAAGATATGATCTTCGAAACTGTCATGAGAATATGGCTAATATGAGGATACTTGCCTCGCGTGCTGGGGTAACAAGCCTTTTGGTTTATTCTTGTGAAAATGATCTATGGGGAACCGATACTCTAGCTGAATCAATCCTTCTTGTTTGTCTTGCATAGTGTCTTTAACCATATAAAACCCAATATAAAATCCATAAGGTATGAAGGAACTCTTCTTATCCTTCACCAAAGAAGAATTATAGCCTTATAAGATGGTCTGGTAAAAGATATCTCCCAATATCAGATGGTCTGGGACATGAGCAGGGAGTAAGTGCGGTGCACCAGTGGTGACGACCACCCCCTTCTCTCCTGTCAAAGAGGGGCCATCACGACCTCCCGATATAGGATCATTCAAGTCATCGAACCATATGGTTCGTCAGACTCTTGATGGAACCGATTTCAACTTGACACATGCCCTTTTTACTTCCTTAGCACCCGCTATGTGGCATTGGCAGAACCTCTCCTTTTGATTTTAAATCTTACACCAATGGCCTTAGCTCTCGATACTAAGCTCCTCCCTTGATGTGACCATACACTACGATCGTGGACTAGCTCCCTTCATGCCCCCGCACTTCATGACTTTTGTGAGTTGCTTCCTCCTTTTCTCAATTTCTGAATCGACGAATACTCCGGGACCAGATCTATGGTCCACGCCCCTCTTGTGATTAACAACTTTGATCACTTCATAAGTTCAAACTTCGTGAGTCCTCTCATCTCCGGACTCCACTTTTCCCATTTTGTGAATTAGTGATACACCGATCCAACTCCATGTGTCCTCCTCAATGGACGGATAATATTCCTCTAGCTCTCAGCTCTTCGGAAGCTCCTCTCGAATTTTCTACGAAGGGTTTCTCCTTTGTAATACATGACTCTCTTCCACATGCCTTCCATATCTAATTACCTGGATTTGAACTGCTCTTCCTGACTTCACGAAGATCCTTGTTTTCTCTCGACAAACCTTTTGAAGCTCCTTCTCCCGAACTTCTTGATATTCTGCCACCTGTCTTCTCCTCAACGATGGATGATTTATGAATCTTTGGGACTTTGGAAAGTCCTCGAATCATTTTCACACTTAGCAAGAATTCTCCCTTCGAGACTTGGACTGTTATCAAACCCTTTCTGCACTCCTTACAAAAATCTATGCAACTCTCCTGCGACTTTGATCGTCTTGAAAACCTATAAGATTCCAAGTTCCTTTGTGATTTTCTCGTGCCCTCCTGTCAGCTTCTCTCCTTTCCTCCCGAGCTTATAATATGAACTCACAACACCTTAGGTGCACTCCTTGTGTTGGGCTCAGTTCTTCGATGGATTCTCCCTTAGCCTTATGGAAGGTCTAAGGCATCTCCTTTCCTTTGTTGACGCACTTCTTGCAAAGCCTTCCTTCACCAGAATGTTCAAAAATTCTAGGATTCTCCAACACCTTCAACCGTGTTTCTCCTGTGTATGCTCACACTATCTCGATGCCCTCCTGGCAAAGTATTCCAGAGTGTTCAGTAACTCTGGACTGTGTTTCTCCCCACACAATCTTTCTTTTCAAGGAACTTAACCACCTTGAAGTTTCTACCTGAGTCTGTAAATTAAACTAGTGTGCCCTCCTGACAACTTCTCTTCTGATTCCATTGAGTTCAGGTATGCACTCCTTGCGTCGACTTACAGAGTTTCCAATCTTTGTCACACACTCCTTGCTCTTAGCCTAGAGAACCAGACTTAACTTAACAGACTCATGGATATAAAGTTGTATCTCTATCCCTGTAGATGATTTCTAACATTCATCTACAATTCACAAACATGTAAAAGACATTCATAACACAACAACCATTACAAAGAAATATGGAACAGGAAAAACTGTCATTTTCTATTCATGGTGGAATGCCAAATTACAATGGTGGAGTCCTAACTACGACTGAGTCTCGAATCTCATCCACCTCCATCCTACCTACCCTCTGTTGCCTAACCTCTACTTTGCTTACAATAGAAATATGTATACAAGAGGGGCTCTATGAGCTTCCCTCGCAAGGTACCTTAGTAGTGTCAAATCACCATTCAAAATGCCTATCGAAAGGGAAAAATACAATGATGGAAATCTTATCCAAATTGAATGCAGAGGGAAGCCTATTAATGGTGACCTTATATCCAGCTTGTGCGAAAGAATAACTTGGCTTTTCCATCTTGTCTTCAATTAATTCCTGGAGCACGTCTTGGATTCTTGAAGCAAAAATGAGAGGGCGACACCTCTCCTTCCTTGAATGTGCACCATGCGTGTAAATGAACTGGCACATGTTGAGGTGGAGTGATTCTCATGAATCATACTCCACAACTATGAAAATCATGAGCTCCTTCTCATGAGATTTCCAATGTGGCTGAAATCCACCTGGATCCCAAAATTTCTCTTAGAGTTGTCTCTCAGCTCCTCTACTTTGTTTCTTCTACTGCATCTTCCCTGCTGCTCGTGCTAAGAAATTCTTCTGTTGAATCCACCATCAAATTCCTTATCTCTTCGATCACCTTGTCCAGCTACTATGTTGTTTGGTTATTCTATTGCAGACTAGCTCATTTCACTCCCTCCTTGTTAATGGGAAAATCACACTAGCTTACCAAGACATCGTCTTCCTTTGCAGCCTTATCTTTCCACCCTACTACAGTATCTACTTCTGCAAGCTCCTCATCACTGAACCACTGCTTATATACCACTTCTCCTGACATACTTGCTCCTACCAATCCTTTGGTTGTTCCTATTCCATCTTCCTCCAGTTGCTCCTCATGCTGGTGTAATCCTTAATCTGCTTCCAACTTAGCTTGTTGGATGTGCATGCCTTGCATTTCCACTCTCCTCTCAAGAGCTTCTAATTCTTCACACAGACTAGAAAATTCTATGTTGTTTTCCTCTTATTTTGTTGCATGACCTAGTGCTACAATCATCTTCTGTTCAGCTTCCTGGCTAAAAACGTTGAGAAATTATACTGAATTCTCCTCTCCTTCTATCAGGACAAACCTCAGTATTTGTTCCTTCTCATCCATGACATTCTCTGTTGGCTGTCTCTCTATCGCACCTGCAACATATGCGATAGTATCTCCTTTGTCTCTTGGTTAGAATATCTCAACTCCTCCAATAATCAGAAATCTCCTCTAATCCTTCTCCTTAATGACAAAAGTTTTTAACTTCTCATCATCTTCATTCACGTGGTTTGCAGCTCCACGTGAATCTCCATCTGAGTGAGGTCCTTCGTCTTCTGACTCCTCTTCATTTATCAATCCTCTTAGATGACATGAATTCTCTACTGAGTTCACCTCTTTTCCCTTACCCACCTGGAAATTTGGGATGTCTCCTCTGCCCATCTAGTAGTTTATGAGATACATTGACCTTTTCTCATTCCCACATGGAAATCTATGAGATTCTTGCCAGATCTCTTTCCCTTATGACTAAGAGATTACGCCTATCTCAGACACCTTCGTAATATCTACTGCTTCCTTCTAGCCAACAAATTCTGAACAAGACATTTATCTATTCTCTTCAGAGGCCATTCGTACCTCTAGTGTATCTTTTAGTCCTGTTGCATCTTGAATTCAAGATTCTCCATCTATGCTCAGATTTCACTGAGCTCCTTGTCCATCTCTTCCTTTCTCTTCTGCGAACAAACTCCCTCTTGCCTTGTTTATGAACATCAATGGCCATCTTTCTTTGTCTACAGACCACCTGGTTTCTTACCATCTGTTGCACACCTTGCAACAACTCCAACAGAGCATCGCGCCCTATCTCCCTGGCCTACATAACTAAATTTTGCATCCACTCCTTCATCTCCTTCCCTCTGCCTGAGAGAAATCAAGCTCTGATACCACTTTGGTATCAGATTATCTTCTTTATCTCCTTCTTCACTTGCTGTCTATAATAGAAACCTTGCTCTGATACCACTCTGGTGACGACCACCCCCTTCTCTCCTGTCAAATAGGGGCCATTGCGACCTCTCGGTCTAGGACCGTTCAAGTCGTTGAATCAGATGGTTCATCGAGCTCCAGATGGAACCGATTTAAACTTGACACATGCCATTTTTACTTCCTCGAAACTCACTATGTGGCACTTGCAGACCCTCTCCTTGTGCATTTAACTCTTACGCCAATGGCCTTAGCTCTCGATGCTAAGATCTTCCCTTGATGTGACCACAGACTACGATCGTGGACCAACTTCCTTCACGACCCCGCACTTCGAGACTTTTGCGAGATGCTTCCTCCTTTTCCTGATTTCTGAATCGGTGAATACTTCGGGACCAGATCTATGGTCCATGCTCCTCTTGCGATCAACGGCTGTGTTCACTTCATGAGTTTGGACTTCGTGAGTCCTCTTGTCTCCTGAATCTACTTTTCCCATCTTCCGAATCAATGATACGCCGATCCAACTCCAGGTGTCCTCCTCGATGGATGGCAAAGATTACTCCAGCTATCAGCTCTTCAGAACCTCCTCTCAACTCTTCTCCGAAGGGTTCCTCCTTCAAAATACGCAACTCTCTTCCACGTGCCTTCTAGATCTAACGGCCTGGATTCAAACTGCTCTACACGACTTCGTGAAGATCCATGTTTACTCCTAGAAAACCTTCCAAAGCTTCTGCTACCAAACTTCTTGATATTCTGTCACCTGTCTTCTCCTTGACGATGAATTATTTCTCCATCTTCGGGACTTCAGCAAGTCCTCGACTCCTTTTCACACTTAGCATGAATTCTCGCTTCGATACTTGGACTGTTCTTGAACCCTTTATGCACTCCTTGCAAAAATCTATGCAACTCTCCTACGACTTTGCTCGACTTGAAAACCTCCAAGGTTCCAAGTTCCTTTGTGATTTTCTCATGCCCTCCTGGTAGCTTCTCGCCCTTCCTCCTGAGCTTATAGTATGAACTCACAACACCTTAGGCACACTCCTTGTGCTTGGCTCATTTCTTCGATGGCTTCTCCCTTAGCCTTATGGAAGGTTTAAGGCATCTCCTTTCCTTTGTCGAAGCACTTCTTGCAAAGCCTTCCTTCACTATAATGTTCAACAATTATGGGATTCTCCAACACCTTCAACCATGTTGCTCCTGTGTATGCTCACACTAGCTCAATGCCCTCCTGGTAGAGTATTCCATATTGTTCAGTAACTCCGGACTGTGCTTCTCCCCACACTGTCTTTCTTTTCAAGGAACTTAATCTCCTTGAAGTTTCTCCATGAGTATGTAAATTAACCTGGTGTGCCCTCTTGGAAACTTCTCTTCTGACTCCACTGAGTTCAGGTACACACTCCTTTCCTTGACTTACAAAGTTTCCAATCTCTATCATGAACTCCTTGCACTTATCCTAGAGAACCATACTTAACTCAACACACTCGTGGATATAAAATTGTATCTCTATCCCTATAGATGATTTCTAACATTCATCTACAATTCACAAACATGTAAAATACATTCATAACACAACATCCATTACACAAAAATATGGAACAAGAAAAACTGTCATTTTCTATTAATGGTGGAATGCCAAATTACAATGGTGGAGTCTAGATTGCGACTGAGTCTCGGATCTCATCAACCTCCAACCTACCTACCCTTTGTTGGGTAACCTCTACTTTTCTTACAAATCAAATATTTATACAAGAGGGGCTCTATGATCTTCCCTCACAAGCTATCTTAGTGGTGTCAAATCACCATTCAAAATGACTATCGAAAGGGAAAATTGCAATGATGGAAATTTTCTCCAAAACGGATGTAGATCCATTCTGTTGTCAGCCTATTAATGGTGACCTTATCTCCAGCTTATGCGAAATCACAACTTGGCTTTTCCAGCTTGTCTTCAATTAATGCCTGGATCACGTCTTGGATTCTCTAGGGAAAAATGAGAGTGGTGCCTCTCCTTCCTTTGAATGTGTACCATGCATGTAAATGAACTGGTGCATGCTGAGGTGGATTTATGCTCCTGCCTCAACCAGTATCCCTGAACACTATGATGTAAGTGCTTGTTTCTTCAAAACACCATTGGCCAAATTTGGATATCATCTTTTTGGCTACCACTGAAAGCCTCATGCATTATTTTCTAAAGACAATGAAGTGTATTCTAGCTATAAAATTGTCACATATCATGGCATAAAATCTATTGTACCTATTCTCCCACAGAACGCTGAAATAAATGTGCACAGTTAACTTGACAACATGCCAGTTTAAATTCATACATGTGAAAGCGTTTCTCGCACAGATCATGTCCAACCAGTAAGATGCTATGAAGAACATTGGTGTTTCTCCTTCCTTTGGTGTCTGGGCCTGTAGGATGTTAATACTCAATTGTTTTGAAATAATATCTCCCTAATTGAAACTATTCCTGGTGATGGATACGGTATATGCTAAGGGAATCCATGCTTCTGAGAACTTCAAGAAATCCTTTTCTCCATACAATCGTAGATCAAGGCCATTAAATACATATAGGGATCTTTGAGGTTTATCGTTTTGTACCATCCACTATTCCTATTTGTGAACTTGTTATCCTCTCCTCTGGGTCTTTGAGTTTGTAATGCTTTTGCACCTCCACTCAAATAAAAATACCAACACACTCACCCTCCTCATCGTTTACCATGTACTTCACCGTGTCTTTGTGGTCAATTATCCATCCTATGGTTTTGATGCAAGGTAGAATTGGGGTCTAGAAAGCCACCTTGTGTAGAGATGATCACCTGATATTTGGGAAAACTTGGTCATCCAATACCCTGATGTCTGGGTTGTTGTGAGGTGTAAACTATGGGTAATATTCCTGACTGATTTTATTATAAAGGTCACCCCAATGTGGGAGCATTACTTTAGATCCAGTGCCTACCTCTGTGTCCTTGAATGTTGGAGGCTAGGTAAACTATTTTTTGGTCGAAGTTCGGATAACTGATTTTGTTTTTGAAAAAAATTCAAGCTCCCTTGCAGTTGCTGGTGTCGCTCAGGATTAAATGTAATGCAGGATGGTGGCACAGAAGTGTGTTATTTCAAAGTTCATTGGTGAATTTAAATTTTTGAATGTTCATCAATGCGTGACGTAGTGGCTCAAGGTATTGGTTACGTGAAATTCTTATTTGATTAACAATCATCGATCCCATCCTTCACTCAGCTAGAGGTGTCCCATCAAGTTACCTAGGTGCTTCGTATTTCAAAGGAACTAGTAGGATCGACATTGAGGAGATGTGTGATCAAAATTTCTCCCTTTCCTTGGTGGTCTTTGAGTCTCTCTCAGGCATGAAATTTCACTATGGAAGAGTGAACGACTTGGATTAAGAAGGGTCTTAAATGAATGACGCATATCATCCATCATCACCGATGTCAGTGGAAAAAGATTCAATCTAAACCCTAACATTGGGTGTCTTAGCATCTCTCGATAGTCAATGAGTGCATCAACGTCAACAGTTTGTCTTTGAAATTGCTTCATTGGTATTCTTAGGAAAAAAATTCAATGCCGACCCAAACTGTCGTACAATGTTGATGTGGAAGTGTTGTCGTGGAAGTACAGATATGTCATGTTGACGTGGATATGATGATGTAACACAAGTAATATCAAGAGATGACGTGGGAGATGACCAAGCAATACAAACCATCTATGTGGAAAGACACATGGGGGTTTATTTGACCTATTCGGTGTGAGAAGCATTTTTGGGATCAATGACTTTCCCTTAGACATATGTTTCTAGCTATCATGCCCTTTCGCCTTTTCACCAATACCGAAGATGTATTCGTGATCGATGATTGTTTTTGTTTATATTGGCAGTTTGTATTTCAGATTTTTTCGATGATGACGACACATCGCCAATTTTTTAAGAACTCCCTGCTGGGTCCAAAATCGTCAATTGGCGCGCAACTTTTTTTAGAAAACAAATTTTAAGTTGTGTGCACTTAGTCTTTATGCCACGTTTACTTATAGGAAAATTTCAATATGTCAACAAACTTCAAACCAAACAAAATGTGATTGATGATAAAAAACGACAGAAAAATCCATCCATCCCAACAAAACCGACTCTATTCAGAAATGAAAAAGTGGTACCCAAAAGAAAATTTTGGCAAAGTCTTTTAGGGTGTGTTGAGTGCTCAACAGGTAGTTGTGGAAAAATTCAGCAAGGATGCTCACTTTATCCCTGTAAATTCAACTTGAAAGGAAATATATATTGCCAATGTTTTCATGAAAGAAATATTTAGACTGCATGGCATGCCTAAGGAAATCATATCAGACAGAGACACAAAATTTACTTCAAATTTTTGGAAATATTTGTTTGCTGGTTTTGAAACTAAATTGTTATTTAGTACATCCTATCACCCTAAAAATGATGGGAATATAGAGAGGGTAAACCAAGTGTTAGAGGACATGTTAAGGATGCATGTTATGCATCAACCCAAGAAGTGGGAATACTACCTACCACTGGTAGAATTTTCTTATAACAATGATTATCAAGAGTCATTGAAGATGATCCATTTTGAGGCTCTCTATGGTAGAAAATGCAATATTCCAATCATCTAGAAGAACCCAATAGACATAATTACACGTGGGATAGATATGCTAAAATAAATGGAACAAAAAGTAGTTCAAATAAAACAAAATCTGAATATATCTTAGGATAGACAAAAAAGCTATGCAGACAGAAAAATGACTCCTAGAGAGTTCAAAGCAGGGGATCATGTGTATCTTTGAGTTAGGCCCAGAAAACGTTCCTTGAGAATGGGAACTTGTGCCAAGTTGACAACTCAGTATTGTGGACCCTTTGAAATTTTGGACAAAGTGGGACCTGCAACATAAAGACTAGCACTTTCTTCCACAGTGAAGGCACACATTGTTTTCCATGTTTCGTTATTAAAGAAATATGTACATGATTCTAATCATGTAATTGATTGGTCTATGATTCAGGTGGAACCGTAGGGAGAATTCCTTCCAGACCAACAATGCAAAATAGACAGGAAATAAATCACACTCAGGAACATAACCATTACACAGGTCAAGGTGCACATGAAACCCTTTGGTTTAGATGAAGCTACATGGGAAATGGAGGATGTCATGAAACATGCATACCCATTTTTGTTTACTACTAAACATATAGAGTACTTTGACAATTATAACAAAGAGGATTTCATTCCTTTAAGGGGGAGGGGATTGTAATACCCCTATTTCCCCCATCTTGTAAATGTAACTATAGCCTTCTAAAAGACTATGGGAAAACTGATTATGTGTGGATGTTGGAAATGATGAACCTTTTGTTATAGAAGGTAATGTATATATTTATGTTACTAAATAAAATGGAAAGTGTTGCATAACTTCTAAAGGGGTTTCTAAGGTAGATCATGATGCATGAGAGAGATGGTGAGGGGAACTAGTAATGGTTGAGATGACCCCTACTAGACTAGTACTCTGCTAGATTAAAATTTTTCATACCAAGAACAGTCCTCTGACCCAGATAAGTTAACTACTAGTTAGGATGGTAGTTGGGAAGTATTCCTCGATATTCAATAAGGATATGGGAAAATTACCCATCTTGAAACATCCTGACTTAACCCATGAAATTGGGAATTGTACCCAGAAAATCTTGCTGAGGAAGGCAGGAAAATCGTGGGTAGAGAAGAGGAGGAAAGAGGAATGGGTCTGGTGACCATTTCCTAAAGAGGGAGAGCATGTGAAACTCTTTGGTTCTGAAGAGAAATAAAAAATGAATTTGTTTCTAGGTATAGGAATCATTGGGCAACGTTTTCTAACAAAGCTAATAAATGGGGCTGCAGAGAAGATGAGTGACTAAAGAAACACACATTACATACCCCCTTCCTTGGTGGAGAGAAAATTGATCTGCCAAGTTCCTGTGGGAGGAGGAGAGTAGCATCCGTCCCTAGCCATTGCTGAATAGAAGGAAGAATCTCTCTTAGGGAATCATGATCTAGCTAGGGGGTGGCTAGTGGTAAATCCTTCTAGGAGTTGTTGTGGTTACGGTTGGGTGGAAAAGGGAACCCATTTCAGCTGTTGCAACACTATCTGGTTTCTATATAAGTATATTTTTCTAAATATATACAGTGTTAAGTTTGTAAATAATTATAGACCGTGTTTTAGAGCAATATGAGTTCAATTATCTGTTAAAAGTGCCTTGTGAATTTAGGTGTGAATGTGAAAATGTTACAACTAAGTTTTATGTTGGGAACAACTTCACCTTAGTCTTTACTAAGCATTGAGAGAGAGAGAGAGAGATTTATGCATACTATTTTTTTATTTTAGTCTCGTTGAGCACTCAACACACCCTAAAAGTTTTTGTGAATTTTTTATTTTGGGTACCACCTTGTATTTTTTGAATTTAGTCAGTTGTGTAGGGATCAATGGGTTTTTTATATTTTTATTTTTTTATCATCGATCGCATTCAGTTTGGTTTGGAGTTGTTGAACAGATTGAATTTTTCTCTAAGTAAACATGTCATTTAGGCTAAGTGTACATATCTTAAAATTTGAGCCATGTGCCCATCACCAACATCAGTGAAATATGAAAGGAAAAATGCCCACATAACAATGATAATAATCAATCACCGATGTACCATCGACATCGAAAAAGTGGGAGAAAGGGTGTGTCGATCACTAATCCTGACCTACAATTTTTTTTCTAAAAATGTCGATGCATCATCGGCATCAGTGAAATCTAAAAGGTAAACCGTCAACATAGGAAAAAACAATCATCGATCATCGATTGTCGATATACCATATGCATCAGCAAAGAGGGAGAAAGGGAACAATAACATGTGTCAAAAAGAAATCACTGACGTCGAAAATAAATGATCCTCACGCCCAAGGGGTCAAATAAAACACCACATGTTTTTCCACGTAAATAGTTTGTATTTCTCAGGTATTATCCACGTCATCTTTTGATATCCCCCATGTCATATCTATATTTCCACGTCAGCACCGTGGGGCAGTTTTGGTTCAGCATCAGAACATTTACCTAGAGGCACCAACGAAATAAATTCAAAGACAATCCTCTAACACCGATACACTCATTAACTATTGACTCATTGCTAGAAAAATGAACTCCTAGTTTCAATTTGAACATTTACCTACCGACGCCAACAACCCTGGTCGATTTGCGATCCTGCTTATCCTCGATACCGATCATACTAGTTTCTTGTAAATGTGAAAAGGATTGGTAATTCGATGGGACACCTCCAACCGAGATGAGACAAAAAAATTTGATTTGATAGACAAATTAAATTTTCATGCAACCTACACCACAATCCCACGTGCTGACCAACCGTTGAAATTTGAATTCGTTGATGAACTACGAAATAATCCACTCCTGCGGTGCCAGCCAATGTTGCACTTAATCCTAAGCATGGTGTCGATTCTGTGGTAGATTGTGTAGACTGTGTTTACACTCCTGAATTTAAGACTTGACGTGACAAGGTAAGTATTCTTTCTGTTTAAATTTGCAAGGTTTATGCCCAAACATGGTATTCTATTTGTGAGATAGTATGAGAGAAAGCATCAAGGAGGTTAAAATCCACTCTCTAACTTTTATTACCAATAAGACCAGATAATTTGTTGCAAGGAAGAGGTAAG
>ML784822.1:44955-72571 GCA_009831015.1 Picea engelmannii
CATATGATCAAGGAGTTATGCAATAAAATAAGAGTGATTTTATGGGAAAGGGACATGTTGTTGTATTATATTAAATGAAAGTAGAAGATACAACCAGATCGCCTTGATGTCACAAGATTCCTTTCAGTGACCCTTGGTTCCAACACACACACTTCCTCTACATTTGCATGAAGAAAATCCAGTACAACTTGATAGACAAAATAGAGTCTGCAAGCTTCAATCCAAACAGAGTTCTTCACACAATTCTCTCCTCAATTATTCATTCAATCTTCCTTAACCTTTTCCATGAGAAACCTTTCAATATATAGGAGAAGGAGAGATGGTTAAATGGATGAGGATGATCCCACTAAATCTAAGAATTCAGTAGGATGCCAACCATGCGAATGCCAACTCATTTTCTAGAAGATACTCTTCTAGAACCTTCGTAACTTCCTCTTCCTTTCAAACTTCAAAATAGGTTCACAACCTACCTATAGAGTAGACTGTGAACACCTCACAGTCTAGGTATAGGGTTGCCTGCGAGAATCAAGATTCTCACACTCTACACCATATGTAGCTTGTGAAATCACTATAAAAATATGTTTTGGAGAGGAAGACAACAGTCACTTTTCTTAAGCAAAAAGTCCTTGTGGGAGCCTCAACACATCACTGTAGAGACATCACCAGAGTGACCAAAATAATGTGTAATAGAATGCCCCCCAAAGTATGAGGTTGGAACTTGTGACAACTTAAATACTTTGTAAAATGTGTGTGTGTGTCAGAAACAAGGAGTGCACCTAATCAAAAACCTGTAAACAACCAAGCATATGGAGAATATAATACCAGTTCTGAGGTAGGAATTCCCATGTTCACATCACAAATGAATGAAATCATAAACGTAGGCCATGGCCACCAATCATACACCGTGGATCCATGTCGTCAAAATTTTACATAGCCACCAGGAATACATTGTGGATCTATGTTAGAAGACTTAAACTAAGACATATCCATGTGACATACAAAGTGGATCTATGTGTCGATACAAATCATACATACTCCATCGTAGCCTGGATCAAAAATATGAGACCCGGGGTCTTCAATCTCGTCACTTGAAAGTACGAATCTAGCCATGTGACTACATGTGTTGAAGTCAAACATGGTAGAAACCACTCAATTACCGGTCATTGATGAAAACCATTAACAAATGCGAGGGAAATCACCATTGATGTCAATGAATCCCAAGGTACCGAAGTACAATCCAAATGAATGCGAATGAATGAGCCGAAGTCGAACACTCGGCAAAATATCTTGATCAGAGATCAATGATGTGAAACACCTATCGAAAGTGAAGAGACCTGTCATTAAGGCATGCAGGTTCCAAGGTACTAAATTATTTCTAAGTCCTATTCTTGGATAATGAGTTGGATTCAACACAGAAAGACTCATCCGAGGAGGGCCTTGATGTATCCCCCATCAATGACATGAAATAAGTAACAAATTTCGAGGGTGAATCAAAGTATGAATAGGAGTTGAAATGGACAAAGGGAAGGCCAACGTAGTGAGAATAGACAACTGCAGGTGGCCGACTCAATGGAAGGCTTGTTTGAACTTCTCTTGAACATATGAACGACACAACCAAGGACTTGGCAGCACTGAATCAAAGATGACCCAAGATATGACCTTGTAGCAAGTCGGATGAGAGACAAATAGATTTCCCAACACGGATTCAAATGACGAATAGGGGGTGTCATGTTCAAGAGCGACGCTTATTGCCATTAACACAAATACGAAAACATATACCTTTCCCAAAATTTCCCCCGCCATATCTGGTGAGTACCTCTTTATTTTTACACAAGCTTGAGGAGGATAACATATGCTTGTCGATGTAAGCTCATCCTTCAGATGAGTCCCTCGAAGTACATTTAACAAAACCTAAGAATGAGTGGTTCGGTCCTGTAAGGGCCTTCCAATGTTTGTTTAACGAGTCCAAAGATAGAAAACTAGGGGGTTTTCCATGTTTTGAGAGTCTGAAAAACACTTAAAGAGAACTCTCTCAGTTCCTTTTCCATAAATGAGTTCGACGAGACTGAAAAAGTGATAAAATATCGTCCGTCGAACGTTTTCTTCAAATACTTTAACGAGCATGAAAAGAACAAGACTGCTCGGCAATCTTTTCATTTTTATGGAGCGTGAAAAGAGCTTAAAGTACACTCCCTTGGTTTCGTCATTTTCATGTTACCATGACAAGTACGAAAAGAAGAGAAAAAGTATACTCGGTTACGTTCTCATGTATTTTTGAGCGCGAGAACGAACGAAGACCGAGCTCGAGGTTTTTCCTACAAAATCCCTAAAAAAGCAGTCGTACAGGCGATAAAAAAGAAAAAAATACTTGTACACCGTCGTTCAGACTTCGAAGTCACTATATTTTCAAAAAACCATACTCACAAGGCTATTAGGATATTACATTTTTTAAGCAAAGCAATGAAAATAATATAAGCAATCAATAAGAAATAGTAAAAAGTGAATAAATATGGGTGAAAAATCCTTTTTACCATTTCATTGTTACTTTGCCAAAAACTTGTCCAACATACCTCATTTTCCCCCAAATTTCTTTGCTCAATTGCGGGAGGCACAAGCGATCATTTGGAAAATGGTTTCATCCAACGAGGTAATCTCCTGATTTTCCAACTTTTCCATGGTTTACTTTTTATTTTTATTGGCAATTTTAGAGTTTTGAGTCCATTTTAGGGTTGGTATATGCGCTCAAGCATTCTCGCAGGTGGGCCATTTGGGACCTGCGAGAATCTATGATTTTCGTAGGTGGTCTTCAGTGCACCTGCGAGAATCTTTCACTGTGCAAAAGGTTCACCTGTGAGGGCTGAAAAATAGATTTTTGTGTGTGGTTTTGCTCAATAAAAAATTATGCAAGAGTTTAAAACAAGTTGTTGACTTCCTTCTCATGGCTCCATTGCAGGTGTTGACCATCATGATGTTGGAATAGAGGGAAAGAGAACATGAGGAGGATGATGCCATTGTTGGGAATGACCCGGGTGCAGTCGCTGCCCTCCGGGAATGTGGGCTCTTAAAAAAATTTAGGATCTCGAGCATGAGAGCCCAACTCAGATTGTTAGAGTACCTGGTCCACATGTGGGATGTAGATCAACGGTTATTTCACGTAGGAGTCCACACGCTGACACTAGATATCGAGGATATCTATTTTTTGACAGGGTTGTCATGATGTGGATACCATGCTACTTTGATCGGAGGTAGAGGCGATGGACTTCCTATGAGCGAGTATGTTCGCCGATATTGTGTTCCTGAGGTAGAGAGAAGAAAGGGCAAGGTTTCCATTTGGTAGGTCCAATATTTGACCCTACGGACTATCTTGTTTACCATTGCATGCATGGCTGGGAGCGCACTCCGCACATGGCTCTCCAGAACTATTTCCAATACGCAATAGAATGCACAATGCCTCGGGTTTTTAACTAGTTGGATGCGGTTCTCCGCAGCATGAAGAGGCAACTAACAAAGTGCAGAAGGGGTGCTCTAAAGTAGTTTGGGTATGGGTCACTTTTAGTGTCATTCTTCCTCGATAGGGTCCCACTGTTGCAACTACAGGTGGATTGGGGTTTACCGTCCCCACAGGATCCGAGGATGCTGAGGTGGTGTAACCTCATGGCTTGGCACGTAGCAGGGCCTATAATCAGATATAATGATTCATTTTTTGACTGGTTGAGGCCCCAGATGTTGATGATCGATAACTACGCATATGTCGGCTTGGATTTTCGAGAAGATCCGAATTTGGTCCTGCCTGAGGATGCTCAGTGGGGTGACTTAGGTGAGAAGTACACGTTTTGTTCTTTTTAAATGTTTTTGCAAATTTTATTATATAAAATGTTTTTATGTTTATCCAAGGACTAATCAAAAAATTTATTTTGATGACACAGATGTGGGGTCATATCGACCTCCAGGAACATCTCCCATTCAAGGGCGAGGTGAAGCAGCTCCAATGGCAAGATGGGATGTCGAGGACTACGAGGCAGTGGAACAGAACTTAGAGAGGTTGACTATGGATATCCCAGACATCGCTATTGGGGAGATCCTAAGACGTTATCAGCGCCATACTATGGGCATGTCTGAGTCTCTCAGTCAACTTCTCCATAGGGTAGCCCGAGCAGTTGTGTGTTATCATGAGCGTCATATGTGATGCTATTTTGTAGAAGTTATGGGCTTCATATTTTTAGATTTTGATCTTTGGACAGAAATTTTTTGTAAAAACTTTTAATCGTTATATACATATATATGGCTTCTACCGTCTTATTTTGTGTTGTATAGTACATGTGATGTGTGATTGGTTTATAAAGGTCCCAAATGTCTGTCTAACACATAGTTAGCTAAGGCATCAATCAATGTATTTAGACATCTAGGAATGTGTTGATATTCGATATAATCAAAATAACGGTTCCAAGAGGCGAATTCGTAAATATACCCGTAATAAAGTAGGACTTTAGATAGCATAGACATTACTTAACTGTAGTACTACTAGCTGTGAATTGAGTCGTATAACCAGATTGCGGATGTCGAGTGAAATAGCATCAATCAACAATTTGATGTCGACGATATATTCTGCGATATTATTGGTTGCACGATCGAGGCACACACCTCATAGAATGATAAGTTCATTTGTAGGTGTGTAGATTGCCCATGTAGCAGAAGCAAGGTTCTGAGTACTATGACTAGCACCATCGGCGAAGCCAATGTGGGGTAGAGAAGACTCCGACATCTGGAAACTAAGCACAATGCAAGACAAGTGGTCGAGGGCAGAGACCAAATAACAAAAAATCATACTAAAGTAACACACAAAAAGTATGATACAATAAAATACAAGCACTCATGCACAGGTGATATTAAGCATAGTACTTCTTTAAGTACAACCCATTTTTGGGTTCACTAAAAGGGATACCGTCGTAGTCCACCAACTCGTAAGATCATTTCTTCAGAACTCGTCTGACGATATAAGGACCTCGCCACATAGCTTCAAATTTTTCGGCTCCTAGCATATCCCGATCTTGTTCATAAAGGAGAACCAGATCACCTTCGGAGAAAACGTGTGGCTTGACATGTTTGTCATATTGGGATTTGACGTGTTTCTTCTAGGCTTCTATAACTAGGGTGGCATCACGACGGGTTTTGTCTAATTGCATGAGATACAATAGACGCTCTTCTTCGGCAGAAGTGTTTGGGAGAAGTTTGACGACTAGTTTTAGGGAAGGTATCTCACATTCAATCTGTAAGATGGATTCTAGACCATAGACTAACTGGAATGGTGTAAACCTAGTAGCAGACTTAACGGGTGTCCGATAAGCCCACAATGCTGAAAACAACATCGTGTGCCAACTTGTTTTGGGAATCACTATCATTCGTTGAAGCATGGTAATGAGGACTTTGTTTATTGCTTCAACTTGGCCATTGGCTTGTGGGTAATAGGGTGTTGAGTTTTCATGGTGAAGAGCCAACTTTTTAGTGAGTTCAGACATCATGAAGTTTCTAAAGTGGCTACCGTGATCAGTAATGATAGCCTGAGGAACACAAAACTGAGCAATAAATGTTGGCTTTCCGGTATTGTCAAATGTTGGCATCGCCTCGGCCCATTTCATAAAATAATCTACAGCTACAATAATGTATCCATGCCCCTCGGCCGAGTGAGGGTGACATGTCATGAAATCGATACCCCATTTCGCAAAAGGACCAACGGAAACCACAGGGTGTAGAGGATTTTATTGTTGTAGGTTTGGCAAGCGTGGCATTTTTGGATAGTGATTATACAATTGTTGAATAAAGAAGGCCAAAAATACCCCACTCATAAGATCTTATGGGTAGTAGCATACCCAGACATGTGACCACCACATGCTCTATAATGGCAGTCATTCGGGGATTTCTTGGCTTTTTCAAACGTAAGGCAACGTCGAAAAACATAGTCAATCCCACGACGATAAAGAGTGTCACTAAGGATAATATACTGACGGGCTTGGTAGCGTATTCAACGGTGGTCAGTGCTAGACAAATTGGGATGAAAAGTCTAGGTCTTGAGATATATGATGATATCTCCATACCAAAGGTCATCAAAACTGATTAGGAAAAGGGATTCATCGGGTAATGAATCCTCTGCTACATTTTTTGTCTCAGAGCAGGGAAGGTCGCATATCAACTCGGAAAACACCAAGGATTTATTGGACTTAGTGCATTCAAATTCTAAGTCAAACTCCTAGAGTATTATGATCCATTTGGAGTATTTTCCCCCTAGCAATTGGCATGTAAGAATGTGTTTCATAGGGTTGCAGTTGGAAATCACTATAGTCTTGCGTAAAAGGATATAATGCCAAAAACATTGAACAGATTGGACGACTGCCAAGGCCAATTTTTCAACATGTAAATACTTGGTTTCGGTAGTCATGAGACTCTGAATCAAGTAATAAATGACATGTTCTTCATGAGAATCATCCTCTTGGACTAGAACCATAGCAATGGTATAGTCTGAGGCTGCGAGGTAAAGGAAATAATTCCGACTGTAGTCAGGTGGGAAGAGTAGTGGGGTACGAGTTAAAGATAGTTTCAAAGCTTTGAAAGCTTTGTCATCAGTGGTATCCCATATGAACTTAGAACCTTTCTTGAGCAGTTGCGTAAATCAAAGAGTTAGCTTAGCATAGTTCGAGATTAAACGACAGAGAAAGTTTTCCTTCCCTTACAAAATTTGTAGCTGGCGAGCTGAGGAAGGAGGAGGAAGATTGAGAATCACCTCAAACTTCAAAGGATCTACCCTGATCCCTTGACATGAAACAATAAATCCCAGAATTCGGTCGTATTCTACACAAAAAACACATTTGTGGGGATTCAAGTGTATATGGTAAAATCGACATCGAAGGAGAATGGCATGGAGGTGTGTTGAATGATCTACACGGTCTATGGAATGAGATGGTATGTCATCGAGATATGGCTGCACAATGTTCTTTATATCATGAAAGGCGTAAGACATAACACATTGAAAAGTTGCATCGACAATCTTTAAACCGAATGGAAGTTTACGGTAGGCGAAAGTGCCCCAATGACAAATAAAAGTGGTCTTGTGTTGGTCCGCAGGTATGATATTGATTTGATTATATTCGAAGAAACCATCCATCAGAGAGAAGATTTCACTTTTGGCACAATCGTCGACGATCTGGTCAATGAAGGGGGTAGCAAAGTTGTCTTTAGGACAATCTTTATTAATGTCTCTATAATCAATGCACATGCGGATCATACTTTGTTTCTTGTTAATCAAAACAAGATTGGAAACCAGGTCAGTTAGAGCCACAGGGTAAATAAAGACATCTTTGAGAAGTTTCTGAACTTCAATCTTGATAGCGACTGCTTTACGTGGGTGGACCGGACAAAGTTGTTTCTGGATGGGTTTAGTGCCCAGGTATGTCTTAATTTCATGTACAACAATGTCGGGGTCAATACCTAGCATTTCTTCATAGCTCCATGTGAAGACGTCATGAAATTCTTGGAAAAGAGACTTGTAGGTGACAACTTCGTTATAGGAACACGAAGCTCCAATGTGCACATTTTTGAAAACTCCAGGTTTTATGGATATGTCGAGGGGGATGGTGGGTGAGATATTACTTAAGTTCCCTTCGTAGAACATATCGTGTGTAGACTCGAGAACGGTAGAAATGAAGACAACAATCGATAGGGTCGAGATCCGTTGGTAACCCTCAATGGTGTGTTGTTCCAGGAAGAGGATGGAGAGATGATGTCCATTGTCCCAAGGGGTATCTTCCATGGACATAACAGAAATAATCATCTCATCCGTAGGAAAAGTGATGCGATAAATCACCAAGAGAGGGGGTAGAAGGGGTTGTTGATTGAATGGATTGATAAGAAGATTCTACTAGAATCAAAGGCATTTGGTCAGCATAACAAATATGATCACCGAGGTTGGGTACTATCCATGAGTCATAAGATGCAGGGGTTTCAAAAACAGAGGTGGAGATCATGTTGATCGAGGCGAAACACGGATGTGGAACATCGAGTGGTGGAATGGGGAAAGTACCCATCAAAGAGGAATCTTTAAGAAGACCCACACCGAAATTCTCATATCTAGGGGGGTTTTTGCAATGAAAGGGACGTTGTCGGTATGTGTATCAGAGTTGAAGGCCAATTGGTCCACCGTAATGAATTTTTCTTGATGTGGGAAATGTATGACATGGAAAAGAGTGGACACGACTATGCGCATGGAATCGATCTAGATACGACCAAGTGGAAGGTTGTAATCGAGAGGAGCGTCAAAGACCTCCACTTTAACATTGACTATTTTTCCTTCTAACATAGTCGACAAGGAAGGGAGGACATCGTAAGGCTTAAAAACAGAGCCATTGAAGGATTTGAGTGTGTTGTGGGATTCAGTTAAAGGAGGAGAGTAGATGGCTTTCCACCAGGTAATAGACATGACACATGTCGAGGCACCCTCATCAATAACTGTTCTACAAATGTTCTTGTCAGAGACAATAACTTGTATTTGGAATGTGAGTTGAGGGGCTAACCATGGAATGTGATCTTCCAAGTCAAAAATTATTAAACTTGTGTCGGTAGGGTTGATTCCACCAATAGCTTTCAACAGTGCCTTCCGTTGTATAGGACAACTCTGAAGGACTTCAAGGGATGACATCGTGGACAATGCTTGGGCCAGATCTTCGATAATACTGTAGTTCTGGGCAGCACGTGCATGAGGATTGAAAGCATATTTTTGGACAACACCCTTTGGGGGAGGGATAAGAACTATATCTAGGCTCGGTCGTTCGAGATGAAGAGGACCATTGGTAGGTGGATTCGTGGGAGATGGTTGGATCAATGAAGGAGGTATTTCATCAACCTTCACTTTGTAGGAAGAATAATCTTTGGCTTGAGTGGTAAGTGTGATGTCGTTTTTCTTTGAATCACCTGTACACATTAAGAAATAGGATGTAGTGGAGGGGGAAGGTTGGTCATGAATGAACAATTGGGCCTGTTGTTGAGAAGGGAAGGGTTGTGACAACACGGTCAGAGTAGGAAGTTTCGGAGTCCCTTGAAGGAACTTAGTAACCTCGGCTCGTCTTGGACAATCCTTAGTGTAGTGATCATCACCATAGATAAGACAAGGGTATCGGGGTTTGTGCTTATCCTTATCATCAACAGGTTGTGTTTTGGTCTTCTCAGATTGAGGATTATTTTTATCCTCCTTGTTCTTACCCTTCCCTTCTTTGGATTTATTTTTTCCAGCGAGGGTAGATTGAACAGAGTTCACCTCAGAAATCTTGTTGGTGGGAGGGGTAGGAGATGGAGCATTTTGAAAATTAGAAGCAACTGATCTGGGGTTGTTGCTAGAGTCTTGGATGAAATGGGGTTGGGCATGGAAAGTTCCAATCACACCGTTAGCTGCATGAGAAGTAGCAGGAGTAGTTGAAGTAGCAGAAGTAGAAGGACGAGGTGCGTCAGGGAGTAAGTCGTAAAGAGTACACGTTTGTGAGTAAACAAGGTCGAGGAATTGAGCATGACTGATTGCCCGTTCTTCTGTGACAACTCCACCAATGGCGATGTTGTTCATGAATGATTTTGTGAACCACTCTGCCAGTAACTATTCGGGAAGTTTGAGTTTGATGAGGCGTCGTCTCCGTCGCCACTCATGAATGTGATCAGGGATATGAGTGGCTTTGGTTTGTTTGAAAGAAATCAAAATTTCGGTTCCTATTTCGTAACGGATCGGTAACTGGTAGTGGGTGAGGAAAGCCATAGCGAGGGTGTTGAAGTCGGTGAAGAAGCCTCGTGGTAATTCTATATACCACTTCGTGGTGGAACCTGTGAGGGTTCACTGAAAAAGGCGTAAACGAATAGAGTCATCCATCAAGGAGTTGGATGAACACCAAAGGTGAAAATTCATTACATGATTGTTTGGGTCCTCTCCTGGTTTACAATCGAATTTAGGGATGTCGGATGGTAGTTTGGCTGGTATGGTAGGCCATTGAGGAGAGTGATGGATCATATCATTTAAAATTCTCAACAGATTAGGGAGGTCTAGGGTGGCTAAGAAGGTTAACTATCTATTCACATGTGGGTACTGGTGACTTTGGGGAGGGAGTCCCATTGGTAGACCAGTGGGACCATAAGTAGTTTGCATATAATGCAAAGATCCAGGCAGATTCGGTTGTGAGTGTGGAGGCAAGTAATTTATAGGGTTCTACTGGTTGGGGTTGTTCCCTTGAACAAGGGCGTGGGGTTGAGCATTCGAGCCCCAAATAGAATTGGACGTGCCTGGATATGGTTGGCCTGTACTAAGGGGTATGAAGGAGCTAGCTTGAGGCTGTTGCCCCCTAGTCGAGTGAGGATTATTTTGAATAAGATAGTTCCAATACTAGGCCAAGGATGGAGGTATGTTTTGTCCATAGGTTGGGGTAGGTGGGGGTTTCCCTCCAATCGGGGGTTGCGTACCAATTGGGATTTTTCCTGCAAAAGGGGATTGGGTTTGGCCTCCTTGGTAAAATTGTCCACCGACAGGAATCTGGTAATTAGGTGTGAAAGACGGGATGGGCCACTAGGGTCGGTGCCTCCAATAGAGGATGGAAGAGGTCCTCTGAAAGGGGGTTGAGGAAGTGTTAGAATGAAACCAGGAACGAGATGGTGCCCAGAAGGAGTGGAAATTCCAGGAGTCCCAGATGGGATTTGTGTAAGAGAGGGAATAGAAGCATTCAACGCATGATATTTGGGGGGAAGTGTTGGGGTGAATCTAGGCGAAAGAAGCGTGCCAATGGGAGTTGGGCTAGCCACCGTAATCTTGGTGTAAGGACACGTAGTATCTAGGACCATTGTGTAATGGACCGTTTGTAGGGGGATAGTCAAGATGTGGTCAGTTGGTGGAGCGTCTGAACCAGGAAAATAATAGGCAATAATAAAATGTATTTCATCTGGATCGGATGTTTTGAGCAGCTTAGGTGTGACAATGATATCAACACCTGCTCCTGAGCCAAAGAGATCGCATCTAAAAATGCCAGTAGTCCAAAAAGGATCTTGACCATCGAGTCCTGTGAAAGGTCCGGTTGGTAATCAAGAAGACTCAACAACTATTTCTCTAGAAGAATTCACTCGAACAATACAGCTCTCAGAGTCAGGAGGAATTCGGAAGTCCTCTTGAGAATTGGTAATTTGGAACCGTTCTAAAGAGTTAGTTCTTTCCACTTGTGGAGTGACAATGTCTTGGACTTCACTCTGTTGAGGAGAGACCTCCGGTGAGTTGGTAGGCAAGGGTTGAGAACCTTCTAGATCTTCTGGGGGTAGGCCTTTCATTCTACGTGAATGGTGTGGAGGGTCAATTGTGATCGAGTTAAAATCTTACGAAAGAAATTCTATGGCCAACTTGGGTAAACAAATAGCACACGCTAATAAAATCTAGGAAGCAAAACCAAGAAAACAAGACCTTCTAATTCTGAAGTCACTAGTTGGTGATGAAATCCAACATCGTGACGACGAGACAAGAAGGGGCTAGGTGAGGGTGGAAAAGTTACATTGACGACCGGCTTAACGGACTTACACCCTGGTGCAAGCTCCCACACATAATCGTGGGTATACCCTCCAAGGAGCCCAAGTGAGTTTGGCCAATGTCCATTCCAAGTATTGTGGAGACTTACCCCTTCATAGTCATCTTGTGTAAGATCCTAAGAAGATAGGCTACTAAGGTTATCACAAACAACAATGATGCCTGGGGAAATAGTGCACAGTCCGATCCACACGCAAGGGTAGGGTATCTAGCCCGAAATCAACTTGACAGGCTTCCACTCATCATTGTGGGTATAGCTTCAAGTGACCCCCGTAATACGTGCAATCTCTACACCGAGATCAACAAAGCAGGGTGAGTAACTCTGTCAATCTCAATGCGACCTCAAGTTTGACCCTTGTGTGAGAAGGGCTTCCCATGACAAAATGTTGTAAATGGAATTTGACACTCCTTATCACAAGATACTATTGTGTGTTTTGTGCTTTGGAGAGTGTGTCTCATTGCCTATTCCAAAGCTCTAGCCTAGCTAATGTTGGTGCAAAAGATCCTTAAAAAAAGTTACTAGTTGAATTTTAAAGTTGCGCAATATTATTAAAGGTTGTTGTTATGCAAAAAGTAGACGGAAATGAAACCAATGTTGTGTAAGACTCTGACCCAACAATGTGTAAATAGGGATGAATGATACAAATTTTCGTTCGATGAATTCTATCTACCAGAGGGAAAGAGGAGTTTTCTGGAACAACGCGAACTACGATGTATGATCTTTCTTGAAATGTAATATCAAACAATCATGAACAATGCAAATTCCCTATTCGTTCTCTTTCAATATTTGAATGCCAATATTTTTCGAATAAATGGTTGCTTAAAAAAAGAAAAAAAAGTCTTTAATTTTTTATTAGAAACCAAGAAACAGGGATGGAACTAAGAAAAAGTAAGCAACCAATGAAAATGAAATACTTAACAAACACCCAAATCGATATTTCAATGAAGATAAAAATAACAAACTGACAAGACCAGTCTCTTCAAATGCACATGGGTAACAATTTTCCAAGTAATAAGAAATCGAAAAGGACAATTAATCTCAACTTTTAATCCAATCAAAGGCTCCCGACCAAACAAGCACTCGAATTTCAAAATCGGAGATTATATCCTTGTTAAGAAAAGGTCAAGAGGTAAAAATTGAGAAAAAATGATCAAGAAGAGTTTTCAATTTCTGAAAACTAATCATTTGCGAGATTTGAAGTCAAGAAATACTTTATCACTGGCCAGAGAAGTTCTTCCCAGACACACAAACAAATCTAGGTATCTGAAGACACAAAAATACCTAATCCAAAGTTTTTACAAGTGATTTCGTAGTCTGGTAGTGGGGTACAGTGCGAGAATTAGGGATTCTCGCAGCCTATACATAGGCAGGGTGCGATAAGGGCACATTGAATTGAACACTAGGGTGCGATCTTCAGTGATTCTCATAGGCCACAAAAAGGTATAGTGCGAGAAGGTTTGTAATCAAGAAAATTTTGGAAAAAGGACAGAACTTTTGAGTGAACTTCTAGATTCAGGGAGTCTGTAAGGATCTCCTAAAGACTCGGAGATTGATTGGGAATGAAAAGGGGTAGGTCAAGAGAAAATGGCCAGGAAAAAACCACCAAAATGGGTTGTATCCCCAGTGGAATCACCAATTTTGTTATTGGATAAATCAGTAGGTGCGGACACTAACTGATCTCCCTAGATCCACCTAGATCTAAAACAAAACAAGACAGGACATGATTCTTTCTCTAGGTTGCAGTCATTGAATCTATTACTGAGAAGGAATGAGTGACGTACCTTTGTATCGCTTCCTTAGGTCTCTTTTGTTCCTACTTTCCTCCGATGCTCTTGTGAAAGCGGGTCCAAGACAACACAAACAAACCAAAGTGAAGATAATAAAGTATATTCAATGTCAACCTATGCATATGATCAAGGAGTTATGAAATAAAATAAGAGTGATTTTATGGGAAAGGGACATGTCACTGTATTATATTAAATGAAAGTAGAAGATACAACTAGATCGCCTTGATGTCACAAGCTTCCTTTCAGTGACCCTTGGTTCCAACACACACACTTGCTCTACATTTGCATGAAGAAAATCCAATACAACTTGATAGACAAAATAGAGTCTTCAAGTTTTAATCCAAACAGATTTCTTCACACAATTCTCTCCTCAATTCTTCATTCAATCTTGCTTAACCTTTTCCATGAGAAACCTTTCAATATATAGGAGAAGGAGAGATGGTTAAATGGATGAGGATGATCCCACTAAATCTGAGAATTCAGTAGGATGCCAACCATGCAAATGTCAACTCATTTTCTAGAAGATACTCTTCTAGAACCTCCGTAAATTCATCTTCCTTTCAAGCTTCAAAACAAGTTCGCACCCTACCTATAGAGCACACTACGAACACCTCACAATCTAGGTATAGGGTTTCCTACGAGAATTGAGATTCTTTCACCCTACACCATACGTAGCCTATGAACTCACTATAAAAATATGTTTTGTAGAGGAAGACAATAGTCACTTTTCTCAGGCAAAAAGTCCTTGTGGGAGCCTAAACACATCACTATAGAGACATCACTAGAGTGACCAAAATAATGTGTAACACTCACCCCACAGTGCGATCGTTGTTCACCCAACAAGAAATGGGAGAAATAAGGGGAAATTGGATGGAAGTTGTTTAGGAATTTGATTTAGACATGAAACCTACCAAAATAGTCAAGGGTCAAGGATTGTGTAAATTCGTTGTTGAGGCCCAAGATCTAATCAACAAAGAAGACTCTGGTTGGAAAAATGAGTTGTCATTATGGTGCAGTGAAGCCTTATACATTCTTCCCGGGAAATCATCCTGGTACACAAACCTGTCTTATCTCCTACACCACGAAAAATATCCAGAAAACCTAAACCCTAGAGAAAGGATAGCTCTCAGGCTAAAGTCCGCTCAATATCACCTCATAAATCCTATGCTTTTCCATGTAAAATATGATGGAATAATACTTATATGTATTGAACGAGACGATGCAGAAAAGGTACTGAGAGAATTCCATGACATTCCAGCAGGTGGACATTTTGCGGGAGAAACCACGACTCACAAAATATTAAGGGCTAGTTATTATTGGCATACTCTATTCATGGACGCTCATGCATATTCTAGGAAATGTAAATCTTATCAAGGAAGCGTTGGTAGGGAAAAGAGGGAAGGCATTCCACTCCAGTTAGTGACCATATCCATACCATTCTAGCAATGAGGAATAAGCATCATAGGGGAAACTACTCTCAATTCTTTGAAGCAACATAAATATATCTTGACTGCTATAGATTATTTCATGAGGTGTACAAAGGCTATCCCTCTCATGCACATTAATGGAAAGGTAGTGATCCAAATTCTAGAACAACTAATAACAAGGTTTGGTATGCCCTATGTCCTCATTTTTGACAATGTTTCCTACTTCTCTTCCACACGCTTGACAAAATTCACCGTTGATAAGGGGATCATAATAAGATATTTTTCAAACTACTATCCACAAGTGAACGGGGTAGCAGAGTCAACTAATAAAAACCTAGTGAGAATTTTAAAAACAATAGTTTTTGAAAATCGTAGGAATTGGCATAATTTGCTTCATAATTCCCTATGGCCCGATAGAGTAATTCCTAAATAAGCCATATGAAACTCTCCATACTTTATGGTATAAGATAAAGAAGCCATTCTTCCAAATAGATTGTATCTTCCATCTTTACAACTTTCCCAAGAATCAAGAGGTCAACCCTCATCCACTATACAACAAAGGATTGATACCCTTCTCATGTTGGATGAAGAAAGAGAAAAGGCTAAATAAGTTCACTGCTCATCAATAGGTGTTTAAAAGATGGTTCGGAAAACATAAGGCCACATAAAAAAAAATCAAAGTAGGATACCTAGTCTTGAAGTGGGATAAAGCAAACGAGTCCAAAGGAAACACTCAAAGTTCCAAATTCTATGTCTCAAACCTTTCCAGGTGGCTGAGAAGATCGGGGCAAGCACATACCAGTTGTAGAATATGAAGGGGTAATCCGACACCCTCCCAGTGAACAATACTTATCATAAAAAATAAAAATAAATATGTGTCTTTTGATGCTTTGTTTGAGTTTCCGTTTCTTTTTTTCAATACATTTTGATCAGGATGAATGTGCAGGTTTAGGGAAGATGGTCTTCGAACTTTTTTTTTTCGCTCTCTCTTTTACTTGTTATTTTATTTTAATTAAGTTGTGTTTCATGAAACAGTGGTTGACTTTAATAGATACAGTGAAGCAGACTCTTCTCCTGACCTACACTTACATGCAAAAGAAGAGACGTTGGGAAAACATAAATTTTCAAAATTATATTTGTCTTTGTAAGCATGCTACCTGGGGAAGCAATGAAATGCCTGCTTAGTGGCCTAGTAGAGATAAATTGAAAGATGGATAGATGGAAAGAATCACATGTGCCTATGGATAGAGCCAGGGCAAGCTCCACCTTAACACTTTCACCTTGTCAAAAAACAAATATCCTCCTCTCTGATCCACTCTAGGTATTTATTCCAGAAAAATATGACTCATAAAAAGAGTGTAAAGTTTGAGAGGGTATGTAGATAACTTCGTCGGGGCTATGGACGCTCGTTGGCAGTGGAGCAAGGTCTGTGATGTCAAGGTGACTTCGTCAAGGCTATGGATGCTCACTGACCATAGAGAAACACCGTAAGAAAGGAATGATAGCTAAATGGCCTCACACTAATGGATGCCCTACCCAACTCTTGTCTATAAAGGACATGGATTGAGGTTAAAAGGAAAGGGGGTTGAAAAGCTAAACCCCATAGGCAGATCCAGATTTGTGAACCCAGGAAATTGTGTACACAATGATAGAAAAGGTTCTGTTGAAAAGAAATAGAATAAAGCTAGATGTTTTCTCAACCAATTTTCACAGGCTAAGCACGAGGGAAGGAGAAAATATTATGTTTTCACCTAGAGAATCGCCATTTTTTGAGAACTCAACACACCCTCAAAGTTTTTGTGAATTTTTTCTTTTGGGTACCACTTTGCTTTTCTGAATTTAGTCAGTTGTGTAGGGATCAATGGGTTTTTTCTATTTTTATGTTTAATCATTGATCGCATTCGGTTTGGTTTGGAGTTTTTGAATATATTGAATTTTTCTCTAAGTAAACTTGGCATTTAGACTAAGTGTACAAAGCTTAAAATTTGAGCCACATGCCCATCATCGACATCAATGAAATTCGAAAGGAAAAATACCCACATAAAAACGATAATCATTGATCATTGATGTACCATCGGCATCATAAAAGTGGGAGAAATGGCATGTTGATCGTTGATCTTGGTCTCCGAAAACATTTTCTAAAAACACTGATGCATCATCGAAATCGGTGAAATGCGAAAGGTAAATTGTCAACATAGGGAACAACAATCACTGATCTTCAATCACCGATATACCATTGGCATCGACAAAGAGAGAGAAAGGTAATGATAACATGTGTCAAAAAGAAAATCATTGACACCGAAAAGAAATGCTCCTCACACCCCATGGGTCAAATAAACTGCCACGTACTTTTCTGCGTAAACAATTCATGTTGCTCATGTATTACCCACATCATATTTTGATGTCACCCATTTCATATCTACATTTCCACGTCAACACCTCCATGTCAGCACTGTGGGCAGTTTTGGGTCGGCATTGGAACTTTTACCTAGAGGTGCCAATGAACTAACATCAAATACAATCCATCGACGTTGATACACTCATTAACTATTGATTGATTGTTAGAACACTGAACTCTTGGTTTCATTTTGAACCTTTACCTACTGACGCTGGAAACCCTGGTCGATATGTGATTTTTCTTATCCCCGATACTGATCATACTAGTTTGTTGTAAATATGAAAAGGTTTGGTAATTCGATGGGACACCTCCAGCTGAGATGAGAAAGAATTTTGCGATTTGATAGATGAATTAAATTTTCACGCAACCTACACCACGATCTCACGCGCAGACCAATCATTGAAATTTGAATTCACCAATGAACTACAAAATAATCTGCTCCTGCACTGCCAGCCAACATTGCATTTAATATTAAGCATGGTGCAGATTCTGTGGTATATTGTGCAGACCACATTTACACACCTAAATTTAAAAATTGAAGAAACAAGGTAAGTATTCTTTCTTTTTAAATTTCCAAGGTTTATGACCAAACATGGTATTTTGTTCACAAATCACTTATCTCCTGAAGCAGACGAAGATGCGAGAGAAAGAATCGAGGAGGTTACAACCCACTCTCTAAATTTGATTACCAATAAGACCATGTTAATATCTTGCAAGGAAGAGGTAAGCATTGTATTTATCATTTATACACTTACGATTGTGTCAATAACACTTGTCGAGGTTGGATGTCGATTCATTATAATATTTTTTCTTTCCTATAAGGAAAATGGCTTTAAGGAAGACAACAACCATGAGCTCACCAAGAATTCCCAAAATGAAAGAACCGGAGGTCGACAAAGGGTCTACACCAGGTGCTGCAAGGGAGATTGATTTTGTCTCAAAGACATAATCAGTTATCTGAACTTCCACTAAGAAACAGTTCGCCCAACCTTCGATGTTTGGGGACACAGAGGCGAGCTCCAGATCGAAAGTAATTCTCCCACACTATGGAGAGATTTTTAACAAAATCAACTAGGAAGATTACCTGAAGTTTAAACCCCACAACGACCCGAACGTTAGGATGTTGGATGACCAAGTTTTCCCAAACATCAGGCTATCATATCTACATATGGTGGCCTATCGAACCCCAGTTTTTCCCTTCATTGAAACCCTAGGATGGATGATTGACCACACAGACGCAAAAAAATGCACAGTCAATAATGAACATAGTGAATGTGTGGGTGTATTTATTCCAATAGAGTTCCAAAAATATTACAAGATCAGAGACCCAAAGGAAAGGCTAAATATAGACTTTGTGGTCAAATTTTATGAGTTCCATGACACCAACAGGTTACTGGCCTCATGGTAGAAAGAAGATACTAAGTTCACAAACATGACCAATGACTGGTACAACATGGTAAACCTTAGGGAACCTTATATGTACTTAATGGATTTAATATACCGATTATATGGTGAAAAATATTGCTCTAAGTTTTTAGAAGTGTGGATTCCCTTGGCATATACCATGGAAATCTCTGGGAGAAGTTTCAACTAGGGAGCCATCATTTCCAAATAGCTAAGCAACAACATCTTACAGGCCTAGACACTAAAGGATGGAGAAACACCAGTTTTCCACATGGCATCGTACCTATTAGATGTAATTTGCACAAGAAATGTTTTTGCAGGTATGAATTTAAGCTAGCATGTTGTTGAGTTACCCATGCATGTTTATTTCAACAATTTGTGGGAAAATAGGTACAAGAAATTTTACGCCCTGATATGCGGTGATTTCATAGCCTGAGTGCACTTCATTATATTTATAAAAGAATGCCTAAGGCTTTCAACAACAACCAAAAAGATGATTTCCAAAGTGGGACACTGGTATTTTGAAGAAACAAGCACTTATATCAGAGTGTTCAGGGATACTGGTGCACCACACCTACTCCATGTTCATGTCTCATACCATCTCATTTTGGGAGAAATTTGTTACCAGACCATTTTGCAAGGCTATAATGCCTCTCTGGTAAAATAAAAGAAGAGGGAATTCATACCCTATGGTTTTCATATCAGGTTTTACATGGTAAAAGAAACTACACAGGCGAAATAAGAGGGATTGAGTCATCTTGAGTATCAATTCCCTGCAGGCCATTTTCGCAAGGATGATCCAAAAGGCCTGGTACTGTAGCACACGTCACAGGTATCCTCATATTGGCCATATGCTCATGATAGCTTCAAAGATGATATTTTTACCGAGGGCGCCCAAGATTGGGAGGAGGTGCTCCATAGAAGGGATAACCCTAATATGACCAAATTCAAAGTAATGACTATGGATGAGCGGGTTGAGACAATAGAGAAGACAACTCAAGAAGTTATCGGGGTAAGAGAAGAAAACTGAGGGGCAGAAGCAGTCGAGGCACAACAAATGGGAATATTATTACTAGAAGAATCTAAAAGAGCTATTTCAAGATTAGGGTAAGATCCCCTACTTAATCCTTTGATAGGACCTTTTAGAATCACCCCAGTAGGTACAAACAAGGAGGAATAACTAAATAATTCAAATATAATTCCACCGGAAGAAATTGTCAACCAAGAAAACACCATCCCTATGCCACCATAGGTCAGATCTCCAGTGACTACTATAGCTCAGCAAAGGTCAGCAAGAGTATCAAGTGGGATAGGTATGAATACTATCCTCATATATTTAATCACCATATATGATGACGAGGAAGGATCAGAAGATTCACACATAAACCCAGTACCAATCACATAAGAGGATGAACTAGGGGAAACATCTACTCCAACTTCTGATGTTTTGATCCCAAATCCACAAGAAGGCAACCATGAGGATATGAAAACTCTTGACGCTAATTTTCCTAATCAGTCGGGAACACATCCTCAAGGTAACATCTCTAAGAACGATTTCGATAAAGGTGAACAAGGAGAAAGAATAGGGAAGCCAGAAATCGACATCTCAATGACCGAACTCCCATCTAATGTTGATCCTTCGCCTACTTCCCCAGCTAGGACAAACACTTTTTCAGTCAATGAGGACTAGTAGAAGGTGAAATCACTAGAGCATACATGAACCTATCCTACTAAGGAATTAAAAGAATCTTCCAGGCAACATATCTATATGGTAGGAAGCCTAGGAACTACTTTGTCCTGAGGATATCAACAAATTCTTGAACCATTAGATGAAGTCATCGATATGAAGGAAATTTCTTATGATAGGAAAAGGAAAGATGTGATGAGAAGAAAAATCAAGAAAAGGAAGCTCATGCTCGATGGCACACTTCTCATAACCATAATGGAAACATTGTTTGAAACATAAAATTCTAAGATGATTGAGGTAATCGGAGCAGGTATGGCCATAACCAATGCCACTTTAGACAAGGAAAAAAGGCATGAAAGGGAGGTAGCCTCCCTAAAAAAATAACTGGACCATCTGCGACATCAAGAAGAGTATTACTAAAATTCAACACAGATAGTGGTACTCTTGAAATGTGAGTTCCGAGAGATGTATGCACAATTCACAAGGGAGAGAGACCTCTTCACTTCTTACATAGAGGATTTCCAAGAAGATACCCTCATGGGGTTGGAAACCTATAAAGACATGCAATGGTGGTATGAGAAGGCACATCAAGCCTTATAGCATATATAATACATCACCGAAGTACATAAGGGTCGGGATACAAAATAACATGGCATCTGAGTGCTGATGGACAACAACATTACCCGAATGAGGAAGGTAACTGAATATTGGGTAAGCATGGTCTAGGAACCCCATCAGAAAATGTAGAAGAGATGGGAAGAATGGGAGAAAAGTTGGGAGAAAATCAATCGGGAAATGAAGAATACTGACTTGCCAGAATTTGGTCCATTGAAATATTTCTCCGATCTACGCGACATGCAGAGTAAGACCAAGTTTATGAAGCAAATATTTCATAGGTTTCAAGCATGGTCCCGAGTCAAGTGAAAAATTTCATGGAGGCTTCGATAAAATATCCCGTAGTATTAAAATTCTTGAGTGTCAAACTAATCAAGTACAAGGAACGGGCAATTGAGATGAAGGAGGTCCTCTCTGCTCGGATGGATCAACATAGGCTCCCATATGAAAATACATGTGAAGATATCTTCTGCAGATGGTCAGATTACGAGAGGAACAATCCACTTCATTAAACCACCAGATGATCAAAAGATAAGAAAAAGAAAACATATAGATAAAGTCTGCCATGTGGAATTTTCTTAACTTAACACAACTTTAATAATTATTTTTAGTTTAGTTATTTTTTATAAATAGGGGAATCGATCTTGTGTCAAAGGGTCGATGGTTTTGGAGAGAATTTTTTTTTTGAAATTTTGTAAGAGAACTATTTCTATGCAAGTTATTTTAATTAAGAAGTTTTATTTAGAACCAAAGACACTTCTTTCATCTGAGGTGTGAATGTGATTGGACCGAGGGGGACTATCTCTGTCTTCAGATTCAATATTTTCTGTTGTATTGAGTAAAATTTGTTGTATCTATTATTCGAAGTAATCTTGTAATACTGTAACAATTCTTTTATTCTAGTTGATGAATATAAATCGATTGTGTTAACCTGTGATTGATAATAGAGCATTGAAAATTATTTTTTCTTGCACTAACTACGATTCACATATATATTTTATTTATTGTAACTGTTATCTCAGACAATGTTGAATGTCTACTAATCAAAATGATATTAATGCTAGTTTGAAGTAGTTTAGATCTTCTTCGTCTGCATGCTAAGGTATAAATGTTATCCTGCAACCCATCCTTCCCCCAAGACATAATTAGCTTCCCTCTATCATCTAGTTTAAAGTTCTATCTTTATTTTGTTATAAATGTTAGAAAATAAACAAAAAGAGAACTACATAGCTTGAGGAAAGGTTTAACAGAAAAGACATATATGTCAATCATGATTAAATCCCATCGATAATTCCATCCAAATCACAAATATGGAGAACCTTACCACTCATCAAACACTTACAAGTCTAATTGGGTCTCTTAAGCAGGTTTGGTTCATGTTGTTGAGTTAAAGGGATCTTAGACCCCTCAACAAATCTGTCCTCAAATCTTATGCCAGAAAACACAGAGGATATAAGATCTGTGTGGACTTTAGGAAATAATCCCAAATATGGAAAAACATTAAAAGTAATTATAAATGGGTATTAAGGAAAAATGATTAGGAAATAAAGAATAATTTCCTAATTGAATTAAAATACAAGAGTTCTCAAAATTCTATTTGGGCATTAATAAAAATTTATGCTAAATTTGGGTTAAATCCCCTACAAATTTGGGAAGAATCCCCTACAAATTTGTGAAGAATCCCCTTAAATATGGTAGGCTATAAATGTTGGTAGAAATGTAAAATTTACTATGAAGGTAAATCTTTATCTTAGGACCAATTTCCTTAAATTTAGTAAGAGTAGTAAAGCACACTAATAAGCAAAAACAATTTACTCATTTACACACAAGAAGGGAGAGATTATAATTATATTTTGATTTCTAGAATGGAGAAATTTTCTTGGAGTAGAAATTTTATTAAATCACTTTATAAAGACTCAAAAACTATATTTCCATTTTCTTATTTTTCCTTTAAGAGAAAATAATTTCATTTAAATTCTCGAGGTAATAAAACCGTGTATGGAAATGGAAATATATGTATATATGTCTTTATACATATACATATTATTATTATTATGAAAATGGAGGTTAGACCAAAAGAGAATATAATTTAATATTATTCTAATGTCGAAGCACAACATGGAATAACCTATGACCAAATAACTACACGTGAATAAGACTATCTCTTTTCCTTTCCCTTTAAATATTAATTAATGTGGAATGTGTATAAGTGGGGGCCACTTCAGGATTCTAGGAACAAAATTTACTCATTTACCCACAGGAAGGGAGAGATTATAATTATATTTTAATTTCTAGAATGGAGAAATTTCCATGGAGTAGAAATTTTATTAAATCACTTTATAAAGACTAGAAAAGTATATTTTCCATTTTCTTATTTTTCCTTTAAGAGAAAATAATTTCATTTAAATTCTCCAGGTAATAAAACCGTGTATAAAAATATAAATATATGTATATATGTCTTTATACATATACATATTATTATTATTATTATGAAAATGGAGGTTAAAGTTCTTGGAGTGTAAAAACCCTGAGACCAAAAGAGAATATAATTTAATACTATTCTAATGTTGAAGCACAACATGGAATAACCTGTGACCAAATAACTACATGTGAATAAGACAAGCTCTTTTCCTTTCCCTTTAAATATTAAATAATGTGGAATGTGTATAAGTGGGGGCCACTTCAGGACTCTGGGAGATTTGAGTATAAATAATGTGTTGGAGAGCCGAAGGAGTTCACCTGGAGTTCACCCAAAGAGCTCTCTGTCTCCCATTACCATATTAAATATAATATTGGAGATTTTATAAACATGGGCATCATTTTTCCAAAGAGGTGTAATATAATATATTATAAATGAGTTTATTCTGATATTTGTATACGACAAAGTGCCAACACTTTTCCCTTTCCGAATTTAATATTTAATGCTTAATCATGTGTAAGTTTGGACCATTCGGGAGTTTGGGACTTCAGAACTTCGAGATTTCGGAGCTTCAGGACTCCAGGATGTTTGGGGTGATAAAGGCCTGAACCTATCTTCCTCATTCCAATGATTGCATAAATATTGAAATAAACATTAAAGATAATTATATTATATTATAATCTAATATAATTAATTATATTTGCATCACTTTATACTATAAGTGGGACCCTCTCTGGAACTTCGACATTCAGGAGATTTGGGTATGTTCATACAAGCATGATGAGGAATTTCATCGAAGTCTGGAGACTTAGGTGTTAATTGATATTAATAATTCTTAAGTGCTCCTTTGATATATTTAATTATATTATAATATAATTAAATATAATTATATTATAATATAATTAATAAAAGAACAAATTTGTAATATGATTAGATTATAAGTTTAAGTGACATGGTATTGATATAATAATTAACACTAAATTTACCATGAAATGTGTAATTATCAAGGTGAAAGGGAAGTAACCCTTGGTTTAACTAGACCAATAATTTAGGTCAAGTAAAAACAGAATTTACGGGGTAAGTAAATTTTAATGAAGATTAATTGTCCCTAGTAAGTATTAAATAAATGGTTAAATTATTAGTAAAGATCGAGATTTTATTGTGATATTGATTAATCAATTTAATAGGCCTATAAGAGATAAACAAGAGTAAACCTCTGGGTGGGAAATTCTTTGTATGCTATATGATATGGCATGCCCAGTGACAGGGAGCCACGTGGATGCCACATGGTGGAGAGAGACTCTAGTTAATGAAGGTTTAAAGAACTTTGAAGGACTAACTTTCGATCCATAACTCAGATTTGGACAAATTTATAGTCGTTGGAAAACCCTCATCGAATTGAAGTTGATGTAATCCTAGTTACATGGATTCAAGATGATTGAGAAAAGTGAAAAATTTATACCCCATCCCTCAAAAAGGTACTTAGGGGTCGGGTGTGTGACATCGACCTACCAGTTTGTCCCAATACTCAACGCCACCTTCTATTTTTAAATGTTGTTTCAATGCTTTAATGCCCTTAATGATATTGTATCACACTTGAATTTTGTGTGCACTTAACTTCCTTTGTGTTATTTATGTTATCTGTATGATACTCCCTATTTTCTTTATTTCTAATACTTCTTCCTATCTACCTTTGTATTTCTTCTTTTTTCCACTTTTTATTTGTTTTCTTGTTTTTTTAATTTTTGTTTGTTTTTATTTTGTATTTCATCTCCCTACTATAATACATCTACTATGGTACATGTGTTCTTGCGCAACTCATATTAATGAGAAGACGATCAACCATCTCTATAGATTTTCAACTTACTTCCATTCACCATGCCTCCCATGGCTTCTCCATTCAGTGTTTCCAACTGTACAACACCTGCCTCCGTCACATGCTGAATCACATAGGGTCCTAACCAATGCGTTCAAAACTTTCTTAGATGCTACATGAAATTATTGTCGTAGAGTAATACTAAGTTTTCTACTCGAAATTTTTTATGTTTAAGGTGTCTATCATGCCATGCCTTTTATTTTTCCTTCTGAACTTGTTGATGGAATCCTGCGACAAAAAAATACTCCTCAAGTTGTACCAACTGTGAAAATATATCCTCTTTTGCGCTAGAGTCCAAAATATCAGTAATTGTTGCAACGTACAAGATAGGCAATATAATATCCATCGACATCATTGATTCTTGGCCATAGACTAATCTAAAAGGTATCTTTCCTATCAACTTTTTTTTTGTAGTCCTGTATGCCCATAACACAACAAGAACCCTCAAGTCCCAATCATCTCTTGCTACATTGCAGATATTTTTCAAAGCATTCTCCAAAATTTTATTAAAAGATTATATTGTCCCATTGGCCTGAGGGTGATATGGCATGCTCCTTTGATGATGAATTTGAAATTCCTCAATCAATGTTGCAATCATCCTATTCAAGAAATGTGTTCCTTGATCACTGAGTAGAATGAATGGGCATCCAAACTGTGTGAATACATTCTCAAATAGAAACCACACAACAATCTCTGCGGTATAGTCTATGACTGGTGCTTCTTTTATCCATCTGGTCAAATAATCTGTCATAGTGATTATGTACCTAGCTTTGGATCTTCTTGCTGATGGGTTGATTGGTCCAAAAACGTCTATTTCCCATTTATCAAATGCTTGTAATGTAACTTATGGGTGTAAAGGAATCTCATCCCTTCTAGATGGTTTTTCCACCCTTTGACATACATCGCATGCATAACAATATTATTTAGCATCCTTATGAAGTGTGGGCCACTAGAGCCATGCACACAAAATCTTCTGCACAGTTTCTTTACCTGCATAATGATAATATATTTTACCCAAACCGATGGATTACTTTTTCTTAGTAATGGGGAATAGGACTGAAACATGCCACTAAAAAACTCTACAGAGACAAAGAAAGATGGGCTGTCAAGAACTTAGAGAAGGTAGAGTGGGTAGTTGGTTAGATCTAGTATGTATCGTACATGGCCGATAGTTGGAGTCGACGACTCTCGTAGGGTTACCTCATCTAGAATCTCATCCCTCTCGAATGCCTTTTCCACCCTTTGACATACATAACATGAATAAAAATATTATTTAGCATCCTTATGAAGTGTGGGCAACTAGATCCCTGTACACAAAATATTCTGCGCGGTTGCTTTACCTGCATAATGTCATCCTGCAATCCCTTCATGGAATTCTGTGAGTATCATAGGTATTTCATGCTCTAACACACAACACATTAATATTCCATCTGCACCTAACTTGTATAAGTTCCCTGAAATTAATTGATAGTTGGTTTCTTTAACTACTAATTGTTTCTTTTGTACAACTGTCTAGTCTCACAAGGCCATTCCTGTACTTAGGAACTGCATGTTTTCTGCGAAGTAGTCATCCACCATTTTAACTACAAATAATTTTTTGTCTGACAAGATGTCATCTAGATTTCTTTCATATTCTCATGATAGTATGTGTGATAGATGATTTGGTCATGCATTTGACTTCCTTGGTTTCACAACAACCTTAAAAGCATAATCCTGAAACATCAGTAACCACCTGCATATTGTCCCCCCCCAACACTAGCTTGTTCACTAAGTATCTTAGTGAATAATGGTCTGTATACATCTTAAAGTGAGACTCCAGCAAGTAATTTCTAAAATTCTGCAACACATATACCATTGGCAATATTTTTTGTTCTGTGGTAGTATAATTATTTTCTATTGTTGAAAACTTCCTGCTTGCAAAAGCAATTGGGTGATCTATGTTTCCTTCCTCTGGTTAAGATAGTATTGTGCCCAACGCTATAGATGAAGCATCAACATGGACATGGAACTCCTTCTTCCAATCTGTTAGAAAAACAGGACCGCGGAGCAATAAAATAAAACAAATGCAGAAACAAAACACAGAAGATACACAATACAAGAGAGACATAGATTTACATGGTTCAGCCAGTGTGAGCTACGTCTACCAGAGAAATTGCCAGGTCCTTTCTTTATTATTATCCAACAAAATGAAGGGATACAACCTACAACAAAACCCATTGTAACTTCCTCTTCTTTCTCTCACAGTCTCCTCTCTCAGAATACAATACTCGCCAACATACTTAGTCGCAATACATTTCCCTCATAAAAGAGGGTTTCCTTCTAGGGAAAAAAAACCCTAACATAATCTCTATCATTAGATCTGCGACCTTATAATGAACGGTCCAGATTTACAATGAAATTACAATATACTTTTACAAG
>ML784822.1:87398-102543 GCA_009831015.1 Picea engelmannii
GGGTTGACAATAAATGCACTCTAATTTACTTGGGTAGATTTGGAGCTCAACACTAAGTACACTTCATGGAACTTATGAATAAATTCCTTAAAAGCTACAACAACAACCCTTGAAAAACCATCATGTGTATTATTCAATCTAGAGGGGATCAATGTGTACTAATAAATTCCCCACTCTATTTTAAAAGTAGTCTTATACCTGTCTTCCTATGCAATATTTGTCTGATGGTACCTTGAGAATCCATCTGTTAAATAATAGGCCTCATGCCCTCCTACATTTTCTAGTACCTCATGTATAAATGGTGTTGGAAATGGATCATGCAGACATGCATCATTTAGCTTCCTCAAGTATACACAAATCCGGATTCCTCCTATCTTCCTATCCTATACCACCATTGGAATTATCCATTTTTATTCCACCACTGGTTCAATAATCCCTACTTCCAACATTTGTTTTATCTCTACTTTCACCTTCTCTTTGTACTTTAGATTTAACATGTAGGGTCTCTATCACACTTGCTTAGCACCAGGTTTCAAAGGGATATTCATTTCTCCTAACTCACCAACTATCCCCTTCATCTCTAAAAACGCATTTGGGAATAGATCTTGATACTCGCACAATAAATCTGCAATCTTCTCCATAGTTTCATCATTCCAATAATCTCATATTTGCACAAACTCTGGATTATCTGTCGTCCCAATGTTTACCTTTTACGTTTTTATTGGTTGTGCATACACAACAGATTGAAACTATGGTCCTTCTACCACATGTTCCCCCTTAGTTTTAGTTACTTGTACATTCCTTGGATCTTCCTCATCATGCTCTTCTTTAGCAACATTGTAACATTCTAGTAATTCATGGACAATCATAGAAGCTCTGTGCGCAGTACACATAGGTACCACCTCCATCAACCCTTCTTCTGAAAATATCTTATTTATAATGACTTGCAACACTGCATCTAGTAATGGAGTTTTGTGTTCAAAAGTAAACATTACTTTAAAATTTGGATCAGCTCATCCCAGTCTGTTGTTTCTCTGTGCATTTCTAGCTCCAAGTACCAGTTCTTCAGAATTGTATCCAGTGTATGCACAAATTTGTGCGTCCATTCCATCTCTGGTATCGACCTCCATATGTCTCTGCACTACACAATATGAAATTTTGGTTCACTTATCCCTATATACTTCTGTGCAATATTATCCACCTCGGTACCAAATATCACTTGAATTATTCATCTACATTGCGACCCGTCTTCCATTCCATCTTTGTGTGCAACCCACCATCTAGCTGGAGTAGCTTTTAGAAAACATCTAGTGCCAACAGTATTTTTTGTTCAAGTACCCCTAACTCAAACTCCTTTACAAACGAACTTATATCATTCAATCCATCATACCTGGGTGGATCACATAAATTCATTCCAATCCAACGCAATGATCGAGTTTTGTGTGCATATCGTCTAGTTGATACTTCATGGATCATCTGTTGCCAATGTTCCAAAACTTCCTCTAAATCCAACACACATGAGCTAATACTTCTCCAACTCAGCGCTCCATCTGCAGTGGGTTTAACATAATCCTCCATCTACACAATCATATTATACAAGTTGTCAATTTCATTCCCTCTTGTTGGATCTATGTACCTCTTTCCTTATATTGGATCCAACAATGCGGTAACCTTTAAGTCTCCTACCTCAAATATCATTTATCTCTTCATATTAATGATCACATGATTGTCAAAGGCTCATTCTAACCCTATTAGTGTTGGATATGGCTGTGTTGAAGGGTCTAAATTCGCCTGACAACAGTAAGGGGTTACCCCCGGCAAGAAGTCTCAATTAGACCTCTCACCATTTGGAATAGGGAACCCATATAGATTCTAGCCTGACAACCATTTCTAGTTTGGTTTTACCGGTTGCAGCCCAGTCCCCTGATGAAGGTCAGTGATGGATGGTTATGAAAATGGAATATGTAGATGAAGACTATGTAAATGCAAGAATCTAATCTAATCCTAATCTAGTCTATCCTAGATAGGAGAAAACCATAGTAACAAAATGAGTTGTAATGAAACTAAACTATGCATAAACCCCAATCACATAGCTATCCCAAAGGCGCACAGTTAGAAACACATGCATTCAAGTCTATAACCAAAATAGTCTAAGTCACGTTTCTGCATACATTCACAACTCATTTTCTGAAGACATGTAATATAACAAAGAGTATCAAAATTACAATAAGACATATATTAAGTCAAAATAGTCCATTAAAAAACATGCTCTTACAACCCATGCGAACAAAAAACAGTTTTCTTGAAATAGTTCATAGTAAAACAAAAACACATGCAAGTCCTTCTCTCTATCAAAAGTTGGTTGGCCCTGAGGGCTTCTTCGTATTAATAGTTTCAACAATAGTACATGAAAACTCTAAGGACAACTCTCCAATTTTAGTTGACATTATATTCCCAAAGTAGTTCAGAAGTGTACAATGTTTGAAGAGCCAAAAGCCCTTTCTTTGGGTACAATTTTAGTATTTAATGTGGTTTAATGTGACTCTTGACCTTCCAACTACCTCTGTGACCTTTTTTCTTCCAACGTTTGTCCTTATCCTCTTTGTGATGATGAGTAACAAAGACATCGATTACATTTCAAATTTGTCTCCTAGTGCTAGTGGGTTGTCATGGATTTTGGCCATATGTTCCTCACACATCATGAAGACTAGCCTGGGTATGGAGACATCTTTGTTATCCAAATTTGGCAGTCGGTTGTCATGTGGATTAGATCCCTTCTTCAACTATTTGTGTTAGGTTTCCATTTCTACTCATCTATCATTGAGGTCGTTATTGTTATGGCTGCTATGTCATCCTTGGGTATTGATTGCATCGTGAGGATGTTGAGTATGATCTCCCTTTGGCATTGACACATGACACCATTTAACACACAATAATTGAGAATCACTCCACATAAAGTATTAAAAATAATAATTTGAACGTAAATAATTGAGACATTCAGTAATTAAAATATCAATTAAACTTCCCTACATTCAGTTCCTAGTTCATATGCTCATGATTGAGGCATTGCATTCCATAGGGCTACCAACAAGGTACTATATATTAATATTGAAAAATTAAGGAAATATGTTAGGAATTTCTTAAAATCTATTACTAAAAATTTGTATATATCATAAATACCTTTCCAACGGTATAAAGAACACATGAAACGAACACCCGAGTTAAAAATTATGGCCAAATTACAAAAGCCAATTTTCTAAGTTTCAGAGCAATTAAGGGAAACTCCTCTAATTTGCATCAGAGGAATTGATGGAAACTCCTCCAATTTGTATCAGAGGAGTTTGAACGAACTCCTCTGATTTGCATCGAAGGAGTTGATGGAAAATCCTTTGATTTGCATCAGAGGAGTTTGAACTAACTCTTCTGATTTGCATAAGAGGAGTTGATGGAAACTCCTCTGTTTTGCATCGAAGAAGTTTGAACGAACTCTTCCAATGCACATTGAAGGATTTTGAATTAAATCCTATAATTTGCATCGGGGGATAGGTCATGAACCTCATTGGGTCAAATATGGAGCTTGAGTTATGGAATTCACCGAAAGCGAATTGAAGCCTATCTTGAGAACTTCTCCGAGTGATCGTGTTGGCGCACATTCATCTAAGTTCTCTAGGAAAATGGTCGTTGCAAATTCTAAGTCTAGACTCTGTCTCTGTATCATATTCATGCATTCGTTGTAGTTCCATTGAGCTCGAGTTTTCTTATGTTTGACTTGGTTTCCTATGATGGTGCTTGGTTCAATGTTGGTTTTGTATAAGTGGGAAAATATTTTAATTTAACTAATTAAAGGATTAAAAAATATTTTTAAAAAGGGGCTCTTTTTCTCCCACTCTACCTCACCTTTCATTACATGGCATGGTTCATTTAAATATATGATAAAATATTAAGCATGAGGGGAATAGGGTGGCATGCCACGCCCCTTCTCCTTTCCACTCTATGAAAGCCATCATATTCAATCAAAAGTAAAGGGGGAGGGGTGGTATTACTATGCCCTCTCACCACATTTCTTAACACATGATCTTGCATATGAAGGGGGTTCGTGACATAGAGGGGTTCGTGGGTCATGCCCCCTCCATCAATATAAATGTGAAACAGAACAAACCAACACAAAAAAAATAATTGTAACCTCAGTGCTTTTGAAATCGGTGCTCATCATTGGAAGCTCTCCGCATACATCGGTGAATTTAGTATTAAGTCTCCTGCATACATCAATGGAGTTAATAGAAAGTACGCTGAGTGTTTTTGATGGAGTTAATAGAAAGTATGTCGAGTGTGCTCGAAGGACTTAGTATTAAGTTCTCTGAATGGTCGATGGAGTTAACATAATGTATGGCGAGTGTGGAGGACTTAGTATAGGTTTAAAATTTTTGAAAGGGGAGTACACGTGCTTAGTAAATGGGGAACATGGAGGGGGACACGTAGGCCATGGGACCTCCCCTCCGTGTGAGCTTTAAAAACAAAATAATTATTCTAATCCATTTAGTGTTCAAATATGCACTTCGAAAGATATTACATTTAATTTAATTTATTCCAATTCAACATGAATTTAAACTTAAATGTTTTTTTTAATTGAAATAAATTAAAATTAAAATTAAATTTTAATTAAATAGTTTTACATTAAAGAAATTACCATAAAAAATGAGACTTTTGTTTATGGGAGGTGCTAACTAGTTACCTAGCTAAATGACGTGTTGATGCTACTCGGCTTGACCTTAAAAAGTTCATAACTTACTCATACAACGTCAGATTGGGGTACCATTTTTTGCGATGTGAAGAGCAAAGAGAGATGCTTTTAGTGAGACAACTGGATATGACATTCAAGTATTCTATTGATGTCGCAGCTACTGAGGCTGACTAGGCTAGAAATCCTTGGTGATCATTTTGTAACTTTTGAGCCTCAGAATTCGATTCCTTTAGTTGCATTGGAATCATAATGGAGTGAATTATCTGGCTGGACTATTTCTAGGAATACAATTTCGTTTTGATGAACACCTAAAAATTGCACTCAATGACATTTTTTAATGAAAGTTTGGGTCCCACGTTCGTTGATGCTTTACCCTAATCTAATTTCTTCAGTTGTTGGGTCATATGTGATGTAAAAGCTCCTGATTTACCCATTGATACTAAGGTTATGTGTCAATAGAACAAAGTTACAAATCCTACCAAACAACCAACTGACATCCAATGCACTTAGTACTATTTAGGAGTTGAAAGGACCAAATTTCTCCCGAAGTGCGTTTCAGAACCAACGTAAGACCAATGGGTGTTGTGGTTAACCCATCTGATGCTAGGTTGAGCTTTCACTATGAAGATTTAGTCATAACATCTAGAAACACAAAGCAAACAAGCTAGTATGTCATGTGTGATTAAATTTACCAGGGACATGGTAAACTTAATTACGATTGCAATATGAAGTGGATAAGGCGTAGTAAGAAATTAGTGACCAACAATATAATTAGGCGTGGAGAGTTTATTTATTAGGAATGTAAGGAGATTGGATGATGAGCGCAATAAGAAGGGATTCGAGCAAGGATGGGGATGAGATAGGCCTCAAGATGAAAGTGGGCTACGATGACCTGATCAATGTTGGAGAGAGGGAGAGGATCGTCCTCGATGCAGTTGATGACGACGAGGGATTGACATCCTTTCGTTGACACATTTGTGAAAGGAGAGGGAAAATCGTCAATGGGTAGCACGTCGGGGAAGAAGAGGTGAACCTTGTCAATAAGCAATGTAATCAAGCAAAAGGCAAGGATGTTTCAGAAATGCGATGCAAAGGTGCGAGTGGAAGAAAGTAAACTAGTGAAAGGTGTGCGCATGATGAAGATAATCATGTGGACATCACCGATGTGTCCGTATTGATCATGTGCCTTCGGAGGTGAGGAAGACATGTGCCAGTGAAGTTTAATAGAGGCACGCTAACGCGTCAGCCAAGTTCCAAAGGACGTGACTCATGTATTGGTGAAGAAATCATTGGCATGCCAATGTGGAGGTGAAAGAGAGGATGCACACAATGATATGCTATGTTTCAGCATAGGAAGAGGGACCTTATCGAAGTGTGAATCACCGAGTAGAAGTGATATGAGGAGGAAATCGAAATGATAAGGCGGTACAAGAGCGAAAGGAAAAAAATGGGTGTAGCCATTTGCGCAAGGGAGAGAGTGCGAAGATTCCAATGGGAAGACTTGAAGGGGGCCCCAATTTATTGTCTTAGACAGAGGCCAAGACAAGAAAATTGGGAGGTTGTTGTGTGCGCCCAATAGGATGAATATCATCCATGATATCAATGACTTTGAAATACGCTACAATGTGCACTACATCTATATTCACAGGTACTTCTGAGAATCACCCAATTGGTACTATCTTGTGTTGGGTCGCCAACCTTATCTAAATAGGAGACGAAATCAACTTGGGTTTCCCCATATTTTCCCAGGTCTTCTTTGGTAACACATTTACATACGAACCCAAGTCTAATACCACGTTATCCACATCATATTACCAAATCTGCACACTTAATCTGAATTCTCTATTGGTCCTCTTTTTGTGTAGTACCTAATTCATTACCCTTTGTGCAATATGAATTTACCTTTCTTACAAGCAATGATCAATCATTTCACATAATGAACTCAACAAAATTTCATCTTTCATCAATTCTACGTAGCTTCTCAAAAATTCTCTTAGAGTACTTACCTTCCCAAGTGGATTCTATGGTATAGTACGATCATAGACGAGAGGTGCAAATGATGTTGATGCCACCCAATCTAGTCCTAGTATCTCTTTTCTAGTTCTCTGATATGTCTCCTTTTATTTCTGTAGGTCAAATGTTGGTATAGGTCCTGCTTATTTTCTTACCTATTTATCAATCTGCTTCCCTCCTTTCATCGTATCATCCCCTGTTCTAGCTCCTCCACATGTAACAACTATTATTTTAGGTCCTTCATTGCGTTTCTTGGTTGATATCTTCTGTACATTATGATTTGGGTTTTGGTTATGATTCTCTCTTGTCTACCACTTCGCAAGTAGTTGAGAATAATATTCTTTCACGTGATCTCGTTCTCTACAATATGTGCAGGTTGTGCAAGGATTCAGGAAGTCACAAGCTAAGTGTCATGGTTGGTTGCAATTATAACATATTATTGGTCCTTTACCTCCTCTGCCAAATCCTTTTTTATTTTCCTGGATTAAAGAATCTCTGATGGTTATAATTTGGACCACATCCCTCTATCAAAACATTATCCTCTTGGATCTTATACATATATGAAGTGTGTTCTCTCATCAAATCGAATGCACCACAGTCCTTCTCTTCATTCCTGACTGACTTGCAAAAGTTGAAAAATAGGTTCCTTGGCATACTCTGGTATTTCTGTAGTAATGGACACCTAGTAGGATGATGTCCCCATTTATTACATATTTCACAGTAGCCCCCTCCTGGTAATGGATTTGGTTCTCTAGTCACCAAATAATGCACAAATGATGAAAATTCATCCTTGTGGTGGCCTTCAGTCCTACATTTGGTACACCATACTTGTTCCTACTTCTCCTTCCCTTTTGTAAGTTCTACCAATTGAATTGTCAAGGCAAATAACTACATATGTACTTGTGCCATCCCTCCATTGTCTCATATATGAGGTGCTTCCAATTTCATTGGAATTTTCAAATCTTCAGGCTACAACACGACCTTTTGTTGAATCAACAACCGATAAATGTGTGGTAGTAATCCTACAATAAACCATTCTTGATGTTGCTGATCAAGAATCTGGAATGTCGGTCTACCCATAAAATCCTTAAAGCTTTGATCATAGTCTCAAACTGACTCATTCTACACATTTTTTATTTCCTTCAGCTGTGTGATGTACTGCGACTCATATTTTTACTTCTTGAACTCTTTCAATAATGCATGTCTAATCTCTGTTAACTTCCTTGCTTGTCATGTAGGTGTGGTACTTTGTAGTTTCATGTACCAGACTATTGCTTGACCCCTAAATATTGTTTCTAATTGCTCAATATTTACAACATCATCTTGGACATTATTCACAACCCAAATTGTTTCACATACAGATAAATTTTGTTCTGGGTCTTCTGACCCAACTCCCTAGAACTCAAGTAGTCTCAATATGTTGTCTAACCCTCCCATGTTGTTTTGTGTTGTACATTCCCTTGGATATGTTGGTAAAATCTGAATCAATGCACTACTTCCACTATTCTGGCTACTGCTACTATGTCCTCCTTTACTAACTACAAGTGCTTTTAACAAATACTCAAATTTGATTTCCGATCTAGGTGACGCACAAAGGGTTGTGGAATCAACATAGGATCCAGTATGAGTAGGAATTACAAGTTCTTCTATTACCTGATTGAACTAATAATTCTCTTCCTTTCCTTATATGTATGGTATTTCTACGATATGGACTATTGCACAAGGTTCTCTTCCCTTAGGATTACTATGTGACTCTCCCTTCTTAGCCCTAGTCTTTCGTATCTTATACCTTCTTCCACTGCACAGTATTCCAAACTCGTCTTCCTCTTCTAATACACCTTCTACGTTTCTCTGCATCCTCATCCCTTCCCTTCCTTCTTCATTTCTTCGTTCATTCTTTCCTACCTTTAAACTATCCTCTGGTCATCCCCTGGTTCCCCTATGTGTGTGAAGCCCCTTAGAAATCCAAATCCATCATCATGACACACTTTTCACACAACAATGTATTTATCTAGGTATCTAATGATTTCATAAACCTCTCGTGCGGACCTTTGAAGAAATCCCTCTCTACAACATTGTATTATTAGGTACAATCCACTACAAATTTTGTAATATAACCTCCCAATATACTTTCCAACCAGAAATCAACTACACGGGAAGTCTTATTACTTACATATTTCAACTACCTTACCAACTCAGGAGTCCAGTTTCTCGACACTGCAGTTTGGTACCTTCCAATATTCTCCACCAATATTTCTAACCACTCAGTTAAGATAATCATGAATTCTCCAAAGAAAATATCATGCAGCTTTGTGTACACATACCTTTGCATGCATTTCTCATCACTCATTTGAGGGTTTCTATTCTCTTTTTGAGAAAATTCTCATTCCTTCCCTTCTATCCATTCTGGAATCTCTTTCTTAGTCAGCCTCCAAAACATTCCCTCAATCACAGATTTTGGGTCCCGACAACATAACCATTTTCTAGTGCGTGGTTGTAAGTCCCTAGGTTCAAGTTATCTAACCAACAAACCCTTCAGATAACGACCCTTTCAACATCACCTACATGCAAGTGAAGTTTTCTCTTCCAGGTATGCCTTTACTACACACTTCAATCCTGAATGTGCCTTTACTGTGCACTACGCTTATGCCTTCTCTTCTTTCTTTTGTTGTTGTGCATCTTCTCCATACTTAGTATTTTCCTCAAAATTGTATCCAAAATTCTTGTCCAACACTCATCCACTAGATACCTCCTCTTATGCTTCCTGACAAGAGATGGGATTAAACTACTATGTGCTCTCCTAGGTGAATATCTTGGAGAGTGATGGTGATGCTTGTCAACACTTCTTGTTTTTCTTCTCTTACCATGAGACCTATGTCTCCTCTATTTTCTTGACTCGGTCTCTTTATCCATATTTTTCTCAATTATGTCCAAGCTCTACAACAACTTGAAGTTGAAGCCATATTGTTCCTCCTTGGCTTTCATAAGCCCATCATTATGAACTTTGTAACTTTGGATGTCCTTTTACAAACTTTTTATGGTATTCACCAAATTCATGATTTCTTCCTTTCCTTATCCATGTCCATTTGAATCTGTACCCTCATCACCTATATTTTCATACATCCTTCATCCTTTTGACCTTATCTTCATGGTTGTAGATTCTTTATGCATCTTCCATGCTTCTGATCTATAGTTTGGTCCTGTACTGATCAAATTACTGTTAACTATGCAAAATGTGAAGGAAACAAGATTTTTAAGACTAAATAATTTATGAAAACCATAAATACTATGCACATTCTATTCCATAAGTGAATTGGAATACTTTCTTCTAATTCATGGTGAATGTAACAACCTAATTCAAAATTCAGGGTGAATATTTGGATTCCTTTGTCTAGGAATTTTCCTCCTCTTTTCTCTCCTTTTATTTCTTTCAAATCTTGTGTGTATATCAATTATGTGTTATACACCCATATTCATCACACGTGCATTCTATACAAATGCAATACCAAGTGCACATACAACGTACCAGTATTCAGTGTGAACAAATTTTATATCGGGCACTAATATTTAGCATGTTCAACTTTTTGGTTCCACGCATCATTATCTAGTGCAGATGATTTTTGTGTCGTGCACCAATATTCCACAAATTATAGATTTTCTCTGTGTTGTGCCAACATTCACTGCACACCCTCTTACACCTAATACAGAATGCACATCTCCATTTTTTCTCCATGCATCGCCAATATTCCATGCGCACACACTGTGCACCAACACTATGCACACACCAATAATTCTTCTCTGTGTGGTGCTCGTATTCAATGTGCTCTCACTGTGCACGCCCTACACACTATTATTATGCAAGTACCCATCAATTCTATATGGTGTCCATATTTATCACACACATATTTCACTCCCATATTATGTGTGCTCCCCCAGTTCTATACCCCGCAGTTCCAATATTTAGTGTGCACACTCTACGCATCAATATCTTCTGTGCACCATAAGTCCCGCACCGCGTAGTGCCAAAATTTAGTGTGCACACACTGTGCACCAATACTTAGCGCACACGAGTCATTTCTTCACTCATCTATTTTTTCCATATTTTCATCTTGCAACATCGAGAACATCATAAAAATGCCTGCCCTTCCAACTTCATGTGGATCTCTGGCCCATACAAGTCCAGTGTTGAACCAAAATCTCTGATACCACTTTGTGACATCCCCAACTCTTCTCAACAGTCACGTCACATCAATTTTTTGAACTCTAATAACACTTTGTAATGTATCCAACCTCCTAGTTGAGTCCCATTACCACATTGTAAAGTCTCCACTACCACAACTCGCTAAATAAATATATGATATCAATTATTTCTTCTACGGAAGCAACTCATTGAAGCCAACAACTGGCCTTGTGCTACATGCAACTACATTTTCCTAGTGCACGCACACTGGTCTTGTACCATGCACAACAATTGTGTCTTAGCAATTTTAGGCGCTCAACTATCATTGTGTCGACCACGTCGATTGTCCCTCAAAATGCACGACATTTCTAGCTTCGTGCTAGAACCCATATGATAACTGATGAATTTACTTAACATATAAAGACTATAATAGTATAATGAACTCACAATACAACTATGCACACAACCATTCTTATGTCATGTGCATGGTCTATCCCATTTGCACGTGTGGACTGATTTCCCTGCGTGCGATGATTCATGTCTTGCCTCAAAATTCCATGACTGTTACCATGGAATTATATAACAGGAAAAACTTAATAAATACCATGCTCTACATTTGCAACAATTATGCAAAACTAACAATACATGCACAACCCTACATAATGATGTACCAATTCCATAAACATAAATAGCATAAGAACTCACGTGTTAAATAGTATATAAACACATAAACTGTCACAGTCCATTTCCTGCATATGCAACAAACATGTAGTTCTACAACATATATAATTCACACACAAATATATATATACATGGTCAGGTTGGCCAAATTTTAAAAGAGTTTGGTTTGGTTGCCAAAGAAAATCATCGATGACCGATGGGACGATGGTTGGGAATCGTTCGAATTCTGCAAAGTATTTTCAGTCACCCATAGAAATTGTCAAAAACCGATAGGATAATGGCTAGGAATCAACCAATTTAACAAAGAGTTGAAGTTCGACCAAGAGAATTGGCCGATGGTCGAGGCAGCAAAGAGGGTGATGACATGTGTAACACACCCACTACAACATAATAAAATTTTCGCCTCTTCTCGAGGGACAGAATCCCCGAAGTCCTACGGGGGCTTAGCGCAGGCTAGCTCTTCCCTTTTCCACCTCCATGTAATCGTTGGTTATGACCACAGACCAAACAACTAGGCACCTTTTCTCATTTCGTGACTCAGTGATACAAGCGAGTCGAGTCTTTCAACTCTGCAAACCTCGAAACCTGAAAATCTTACCTTTGAGGAGATCGACAGCTGCGAGTCTCCCCCCTTGATCCGACGGTCCTGGCTGTATCAGGACTTCGGAAATCGGGAGTTCGAAATGCAAGAGAGTCAAGTCTTTCGAGCTTCAAACCCTGAAACCCGATACTCGAGTTCTTGTATGAGATCCAACGGCTCTTGACGTTGTGGATCCAACGGTTCAGATCTTTTCAGACTTTCGTGAACTGGGAGTTCACGATGCAAGGACTCCAAAACTCTTGTCACTCCAATCCCCGAATCTCGATATGGGGATTTGTGTAGGAGATCAACGATCCTCAAGGATTTGGATCCAACGGTCCATGGGATTTCGTAGCTTTCCCCAAACTCTGACCGCTCACCATGAGTCTCCTCCGATGGATGATCTAGATCCTTTCGAGACTCCTCCTTTCTGCCACAGAGCGCATCGGGGTTTCGGGTACTGGGATTTCACGACTTGCGAAGACAAGGGTTCTTTCCCTTTGGTTTCCTGGGTGCCGAAACACTAAAATGTCGACCGACAACCACGTGTCCCTCCGATGTACGGCTGTGACCTTTAACCACGATCAACCATTATGATCTTTTCAGGATGATCAATGGTCATGATCAAGTCCCAACTTTCTCGAACTTATTCACACTTAAACCGATTCGGGGTTTCATTTATCGGGATTTCGCGACTTGCAAAGACAAGGGTTCTTGCCCTTTGGTTTCCCAGGTGTTGAAACGTCGACCGATAGCCACATGTCCCTATAAAAGGACTGTCCAGATACTCCCATGGACCATGGGGATCTATGGTCCTGATTTCTTCACTACTCACGAAGATAAAGAAATAGGTTGAGGCATTTAATTCCCTCATTTCTTCCTCCAATTTAACAGTCGTGACTGACCGTAGATCTTCCGATAGAATCTCGTTCGCCAATCGATACTTATCCACACTTTAAACAATTTATGGGTTTCATATGTTGGGATTTCATGACTCACGATGACGAAGGTTCTTTCCCTTTGATTCCCCGGGTGTCGAAACACCGAAACTCTTACCGACCACCACGTGTCCTTATGAATGAACGGTTCAGGTACTCTCATGGACCTTTGGATCTATAGTCTGATTTCTTCACTACTCATGAAGATAAAAGGAAGAGGTTGAGGCATTTAATGCCCTTGTTTCTTCCTCCAATCTAATGATCATGGTTGACCGTAGATCTTCCGACAGCATCTCGTCCGCCAATTGATACTTATCCATACTTTAAACGATTTTGGGGTTTCGGATGTCGGGATTTCGCAGGTCGGGGTTTCGAGACTTGTGAGTGCAAGGGAACTCGCCCTTGGGTATTCCGAGTACCGAAATGCCGAAATGTTAGGATCTACGAGGACCATTTTTCCTCATACATGATGGCTAAGACTTGCACCACCAAATCCTCTTTCAGGTTCTTGGTAAGCCTTCCAGAGAGGGTATCTCTGTGGAGAGATCTATTCTGGGTATCCCTGGAGATGAATAAGGGCATAGATTTCCTGAAAACAGACTTGAAGATCTGTATTAGTTCATCATATATATACATATATAAACATAAGACATACGTGGTTTTTCCAATAAAAACATGCAGCCATCATTTCTAATCAAAACACTATGTAGACAGTCTTATATTGAAACCACTCATAATTGCACAGACTATGAACATACATGTCAGCATATAAATTTCAAGATACAAGATATAACACTTATCAGAAAAACACCAGAGGTGATGCAACTATTGAGAGGGGTGCTCGTTTCCACCCAACTGTAGGCTTAGTGACTCCCAATGGATTTACCACTAGCCACCCCCGAGCTAAGACCACGATGCTACAAGACTGAGTCTCTATTCGCTAGTGACCGAGAATGAAGGTTACTCTCCTTATTCTCCGCTATCACTCACTCTGTATTTTCCAGAGTTATTTTTTCTCTTTCCCTCGCGTCTACCCCTTGATCGCACACTCTTCCTGCCTTTTCTCTTTTCGGCGAGGTTGCGTGTGGCATGATCTTCCTCGCGGTGGTCAGGTCTGAGGACTTTGTGGATGGGAGGTTCATCCCCCATCCCTCATTACTCATGAGGAGTCATTTACCTACCAACCTGGCGAGTGATTTAATTTGGGGCCAGCAAGCCGCTCTTGGTTCTTCGGGCCAGTGAAGTCCAAATACGGTATTGGTTTCGGTGGAAGTTAACTCCACCATTCCAGGTGCCTTCCACCACCTTTCTTCAACCATCATGGTCTCTTTTTCAGCACAACCCCTCTCAACAGTCCTGAAATATATATATTCATAATATTGTTTATATTCATCGACCTTTTTCACAAGGTCCATTCACATCACACATTCACATTTCTGAGTTTGCCACAATACTTGGCCAGTATAGTTATTTTTACAGACTGGGGGAAACAGGGTGTTACAAATCCCTCCCCCTTAAAGGAACATCATCCTCGATGTTCTATCTATCAAGTTGACATGCATGTACAGATATAAACAAAATCGGATATGCATGTTTCATGGCATCCTCCATTTCCGATGTAGCCTCATCTGGGCCAAAATGTTTCCACTGCACCTTGACTTGTGCAATGGTTGGGTTTCGGAGCGAGGTTTCCTTTCTTTCCAGTATGCATTGAGGTTCTGGTAGAAATTCTCCCTCTGATTCCACCTAGATCACAAACCAATCAATTATATGGTTAGCATCATGTACATATTTCTTCAATAATGAGACATGGAAAACATTATGTGCCTTTACGGTGGGAGGAAGTGCTATCCTATAGGCTACAGGTCCCACTCTATCTAGAACCTCAAAGGGTCCACAATACCGAGGTGCTAACTTGGCACAAGCTCCAATTTTCAGGGAACTTTTCCTGGGCCTAACTCTGAGATATACATGATCTCCTGTTTTGAACTCTCTTGGAGTTCTCTTTTGGT
>ML784822.1:148677-161152 GCA_009831015.1 Picea engelmannii
CTCTGGCCTGGTCCGTCCATGTTCTCTTATATTCTTCTCCTGTCATTTTCTTGGATGATTTTGGTGACTATTATGTTTGCATACTTCATATTACTCGGGCCACTCTTTGAGGGCCATTTTTTGATATGATTTTATTCCTCTTGGGATTGAAATCATTTTTAGACTAAATGAATGCTCTCTGTGTGCATTATTCAGAATGTAATTTGTATTTCTCTTAATAAAAGTTACACTTTTTTCTTCTGGAAAAAAAAATTCTTCGGACTTCGACGAAATTTCCTCATCATGCTTTTATGAATATACCCAAATCTCCCGAATTATGGATTTCTGGAGAAGGTCCCACATGTATTATAAAGTGATGTAAATATAATTAATTATATTATATTATAATAATATAATTACCTTTAATGTTTATATCAATATTTATGCAACCATTGGAACGAGAAAGATAGAGTTCAAGCCTTCAACTCTTTTTGCTTGTACACTCTATCACCCCAAACATCATGGAGTCCCAAAGCTATGAAATCCAAGAGTCCTGAAGTCATGAACTCCCGAAGGGTCCACACTTGTACATGATTACGCATTAAATATTGAATTTAAAAAGGAAAAGGGTTGGCACTTTCTCATGTACAAATATTATTATAATAAACTTTTATTATTATATTGCACCCATTTGGAAATTGTGCCCAAGTTTAATAAGTTCCTGGTATTATATATAAGATTGGAATGAGAGAGAGAGATCTCTGGGTCAACTCCTTCGTCTCTTCAACACACTCTTCATTCTCAAATCTTTCAACACACTCTTCATTCTCAAATCTCACGGAGCCCTGGAGTCCTAAAGCCTTGAAGTGGTCCTCACTTATACACGTTACACATTATTTAATATTTAAAAAGGGAAAAGAATTGGTCTTATCCACGTGTAGCTATTTTAATGAACCTTAGCATAACATAATATATTATATTATACCCCTCGAAAACTACACCCGGGTTTAATTAATCTCCAATATTATATTTTATATTGGAATGAGGGAAAATATATTATATTTAATATTTAATATTTAATATTTAATATCTATGCAAGATTTGTACAAGGAAAGGTAGTGTTTGGGCCTTCGACAATTTTAGCTCGTGAGTTCCAGCACCCAAACACCTCGGAGTCTGGAAGTATCGAAATGGTCCCACACACACACATTACACATTAAATAATAATTTAAATGGATAAGGACTTGGTCTCATCCATGTGTTCATTATAATATATTAATTTTATAATAAATCCCATCAAAATTCATGCCCAGGTTTCATAAATTTTATATATATATTAACAACAGCTTCACACGTCTGTCACTCCCAATGCTCCAAGTCCCAATAATCACAAATTATTAAGAGATTGGTCGTGGTGGATTAATCTCGTTTAGCATGTAATTCCTCCGACCTTTGGGTCATTCTCCAATTCACTCTCCACTTCAAACCTCTGGAGTGTCGTAGTCCCGAAGTTGTGCTAAGAAATTATCAAGGCGAATAATCTTGGGTTTATTAACACACACACACACACACACACATATTACCATTTCTCTGCATGTATTCAAAGTCTATTTCATATTCTTTAATTAAAAGGAAATGGAAATTATTTCCTATTTTCTAGAGTTTTAGAATAGTAAAATAAAATTATATTCATGAGGGAATTTTTCTCCATTTAAAAATATGGTTTATAATTTCCCTTCCTCGTATGTAAAGGAGTGAACTTTCTCCTTCTTACCCAGCTTTACTTTCCTTACCTAGATTTAAGGAAATTGGTCCTAAGGAAAGAATTTCCTTTACAGTGAAATCTGGTATTTCTACCAGGATTTACTGCCCACCAAAATTTAAGAGGATTCCTCCCAAATTTATAGGAGATTTAACACAAGTTTATCGTAATTATTATTAATCCCCAAATGAAATATAAAAGGATTTTTTACTTTGAATTCAAGTAAGAAGTGTCATGTATAATTCCAAAATTATTTTCCTGGCTACCTATTTATAATGATTTTTTCATTCTTAAATGTTTGGGTTGTTTCCCTATAGTCCAAACCCACATCTAATATACTCTATGTTTTATGTAATAAGGCTTGAGGAAAAGATAAATTAGAAAACTATTATGCAGAAAATTACTCTCTCTTCTTTTAGATGCTTTATAGAGATTTTTAATTGTTCAATCATCATTGCCAAATCATGCATTAAATTGTGCAACACAATCAACCACATCATTCACTCCCAGAAATCTTATTTTAAGACACAGATAGTCATGATATATTAACACAAAGATATTCAAGAGATAAGGACGTAAAGCAAATGAGCTTCAACTAAAACATTTTCTTCCTCTTATTTAAATTTCTCAAGCCACTTTTGTCAGAAATGAAACTTACACGGCTCTAAAACATAGTATATAATTTTCTCTAATCTTAACACTATAGAGATTTAACAAAATATACTTATCTAGAAACCAGATAGTGCTGCAACTAATGAAAGGGGTTCCCTTTTCCACCCAACCGTAGGTACAACAACTTATGAAAGGATTTACTACTAGCCACCCCCTAGCTAGATCATGATGCTCTGAGAAAGATTCTTCCTTTTGTTCAACAACATCTAGGGATGAAGGTCACTCTCCTTTTCCCATGGGAATTTGGAAGATCAAATTTCTCTCCACCAATCAAGGGGGTTTGTAATGAGTGCTTCCTCAGTAACTCATATTCTCTGCAACCCCGTTTATCAATTTAGTTAGAAGACATTGCCCAGTAAATATGTACCCATAAAAAAATTTGTTTTTCAGTTCTCTTCATAACCAGAGAGATGCACATGCTCTCCCTCCTAAAAAATGGTCACCACACCCATTACTCTTGCATCCTCTTCTCTTCCCATGATTTTCCTTCCTTTTCTCTCCTCGTCCAACAAGATTTTGTGGGTCCATTTCCAAATTCGTGGGTCAGATAAGGAATTTTACCAGATGGGTACTCTTCCCACCTCCTCATTGACTCTTGAGGAAGAATTCCCAACTACCAACTTGAATCATAATTAATTTCTTTGGGTTAGAGGAATGTTATGGGTCTGAACAATTTAAATCCAACATAGTACTATTCCGGTAAGGGTCGTTTCAACTATTATTGGTTCCCCTCACCATCTCTCTCATGCATCATGATCTACCTTGGAAACCCTTTCAAAAGTTATGCAACATCTTCCATTTTATTTAGTGACAAAAATATATACATTACCTTCTATAACAAAAGGGTTCACCAGTTCCAACATCCACACATATTCAATCTTCCCATAGCCTTTTAGCAGGTTATAGTTGTATTTACAAGCTGGGGGAAATGAGGGTATGACACAAGGCAAGGAAAGACAATGCAAGGCATGGAAATGTAAGGAAAATCATGGTAAGGCAAGGCACATCAAGGAAAGACATGGAAATACAACGTGAAATAAATCAAGAAAAGACAAGGCATGACAAGGAAAGGAAAGGAAAGGCATGGCATGGCAAGGCAAGGAAATGCAAGTCATGACAGGAAAAACATGTCATGGAAATTCAATGAAATGCAAGGAAAGAAAATCATGGTAAGGCGAGGCATGGCATGTAAATTCAAGGCAAGGAAAGGCAATGCAAGGCAAGGCAAGGCTAGACATGGTAAGGAAAGACAAGGAAAATCATGGCAAGGAAAGGTCTAGGTCTAGGTATGGAAAGGCAAGGCAAGGCATGTAAAGGTAAGGCATGGCATGACAAGTCAAGGTAAGGAAAGACAATGAAAGGATAGACATGGCAATGCAAGGAAAAGAAAGGCAGGGCAAGGAAAGGAAAGACAAGATATGGAAAATCAAGACATGGGAAGGAAAAACATGGAAAGGTAAGGAAAGACATGACAAGGCAAGGTATGGAAAGGAAAGTTAAGGCAAGGAATGGAAAGACAAGGCATGGAAAGACAAGGGAAGGCAAGATAAGGCAAGGAAATTCATGGCAAGGCATGGAAATGTGAGACATGGAAAGACATGAAAGGCAATGAAAGGTAAGGTAAATAAAGGCATGGAAAGGTAAGGCAAGGCATGGAAAGGCATGAAAACACAAGTCATGGCATGGAAATTCAAGGCAAGGCATGTCAAGGCAAGGAATGACAAGGTAAGGAAAGGAAACACAAGACAAGATCAATTAGGTGTCACAAGACCCAATGTAGTGTGGTTTTGAAACATGACACAATTAGGAGGAAAATTGCAAAAGGAAAAATATATCATTTTCTTATATTATGGTTAATAAAGTTGATTGGATGTACTTTTCAACATTATTATGACCATATTAAGATGCAAATTCATCCATATAGGTTTCCATTAGTACGTTATGGTTCAAATGGTTTTTTGGCATTAACACTTTTGGAGAAAATGGAAATTGGTGAATAATATATTTTCTTTAATACATTAGGTGGAAATTGGTGAATAATATATTTTCTTTAATACATGAATAATTGGGCACGTGCATATAACTAAGTTTGATATATTTAACCTTGAATTTTACAAGATATTGATTAGAGTGGTTTGAGTGATATAATAAGGGAGCAAGAAGTATTGAAATGTGCCATGAAATATATATATAACTGACTTAACGAGAACTCTAGCCCTTAAAACCCATATTTTTGCATAAAAAACATGAAAATCAACCCCCAAATCAAAAAGTGGTGCTACCAGCAACACCATTTTTTCCAACTGGGTCAAAATTACAACATTTTTCAAGCATGGCCTTCAAAACTCATATAGTTGCTCAGAAAAACCTTAAAATCAACACCTAAATCAAAAAATGATGTTACATAAAGAAAAATATTTTTTTCTAAACATTAAAATTATAGACCATTTGAAATCTTATTCTTAATAGTTGGTACCATTAAAACGAAAACCTAAAAATCAACCATCAAATTGAAAAGTACTTCTACGAGTAGCACCCATGCTAAAATTGGGGTATTAGAATGGAACATTTTTTTCAAGTGGTAAAAGAAATCATCGCTATTGTAAGCAAATCATAAAATCAATCATAAAATTTTTACTTTTTAAATCTTAGTTTATCACTCCAATTACAAGATAATACATAATTACATGAAAATATCACCTTATACTTTAAAATTTCAACATCACTTACAAATATTTTTTACTTTTCACAAAAAAAGGTAAATACAAATTACATTGAATGAAACACAAATTATTTCTTAAAAGTATTGTTACATTGTCCATATTCAAAACATATGAGCTAGGAAAATTATTATATTCTCCATAATCAAAACATATAATTCATAAAACATAGAAATGATTCATAACTTCATGTAAGATCATATGTAAGTTAAACACTCATTTCTAGTTACCATACACACATCATATGGATAAAAAACACATAAAATGTTTCATACACTTATTCAAATTGACTCATGGATTCTGAAATACCATGATAGTATACATTGTCTTTAGATGAATGATTGGATGAAGATGTAGATGATTCATAATCTTCTCTATTGTCGATGAATGCACCATCTAAGTCTACATGCATGCCCAACATTTCATATGTCAAAAGCATTTTAGACCTACAACTAGGTTCAACGGACTCCCATCTTGCAGTTATTTCTTGTGGAATCAACCTATTGATAATATCTATTGTCTTGGAGAGAAGAGTTCCTCTCTTTGTCAAATTGAAGTCATAAACAAGTATGTCAAAATCCTCTAATTTTAAGAGGTTAGTGCGATGACAAGTTGTATTTTGACCCTTTATTTTTCTCTTTCTACTGACATTTTTCTCCACCACCATATTTGGCATGTACACACCATTGAATGGGTGAGTACCTGTTGCATACCAATGCACTTCAATTTCTATAACATCTTCATTTTATTTGTGAATCTTTATAACCTTTGCAATCCATAATGGATAACCATATGGATCTTCAGTCGCTAAGACTACAATCATGTTATCCTTCTTAATATCATGTATTGAACCCTTGTAAAGGTCTTCCATGGATTCACATTGTGCACCTGATCTTCTAGAACCAATATACATTTATCTTTCCTTTGCTTGTGAAAACTCAATAGCACCTTGAGACTCTTGTTATTCACAAATGTTTCTTTCTTCACATTCATTTTGGCATAATTTGTGGCCAATGAAATGGAGTTTTCAAAAATGTATCTTCATTTGTTGATCTTGAAATTATGTCACTTTGACCATTGAAAAAAGACTCCCACCAAACAGAATCAACATCATCAAAGTACTCATATGTATCTTTAATGGATTTTTTTATTTCTTCCAGGCATTCAGAATAATCTACATCTCTATTAGGCCTCCATGCATTATGGATTTCAACAAATGATTGTGATAACAATATCTTTGATGCAAATATTGGACAATCTGGAATGAACTTAAAAAATGATAAACCTAATGAAGGCCCCCATTCTGCAGTAGTTGAATACTTATTTCCCCGTATAAGTGTTTTCCCATCAACTTTTTTTAAACAAAATTGATGTTGGAAGCTAATGTCATTAAGCTACTCAATACATTTTTCTTCACCATGCAATCCCTGAACAAATATTTGCATGTCAATGGTTTCTTCTAATATGTGAAAAACAGACTCTGGAATGTATGATTTCTTAATACATTCAATTAATGATGGTAGGATTCCAACTTTTTTCCTCTTCAATGTTACTGAAAAATGACTGAACATTTGATCACTATGATCATGAGTGTGTCCAAAAAAAAGGAAACCAACTTTTACCTTTTAAAAGATTCCCAGTTGAACAATCATGCTTAGATATCCAAACACAATTCAATTTTTGTTTTCACAACCTGTGTTGTCTAACTGAAGATATATAAATTGAGGAACATTTCCAAACCAATGAGTGAGCACATGATGAATTATGGTGATGGACAGATTTGCATCATTATGAATATTTGGAGCTATGAAGTAAACCCTTGGACACATTTTTCCATTAAAAACCATACAACCAACCAAGTGAAACTGAATGAAATTCTCTTCTTGTAATTTTTTTGGTGTACGAACAAAATGTGGTAGAAGTGTTTTTTTTCTAGTCCATTCCATCAATTATCATACCTATATATTTTTTTGGAGAATCATAACACTTCTTCTGATGTTTGTACAACTTTTTCCTTTCACTTGATTGTTGATTCTGATGTTCTTGAAGTGCTAAATGACTATGAAATCTGCACATGACATAAAATAAAAATATTAATAATGTGTTTTCATAGTTGAATACTATCCAATTAAAAAAACAAAATTGTAAATACATACCTCTTTCTACCCCTTCAAATTTATCTCTTCTTGATTTAAGAGTAGCACATATACTGCAAATACCCATCCTTGACTTCTTAGGAATATGGACATTGTTGAATTGTTTCTTCCATATTCTTGTAAAATATGCATATGTAATAAAATTACCATTTCCTTCGACACCTTCAGCATATTCTTTGTATAAGTAGATTTCTCTCCTTGAGAAATTATTTGGAATATGTATTGTGTCTCTATTTGGCATAGACTCTCCATGTTTGGAAAAAAAAAAGTCACGCATCCATGACAATGTAGTGTTTGTTAATGGCCCACTCTCTCGTCCATGATGTACATTTGAATAAAATGAAGGATATTTTTCTAATCTTGTTTGGATTCTTGATAGGCGAAGATTACCAATTGAGTGAATTTTTTTGAAATCCTTTCTGCAAAGTAAAATATTCCCAATTCGATAATCATATCATGTCTTGGTGGATATCATGCACCACATTAAATATGAATTTTGCATGCTATTATTCATTACAAGTATTTCTTCCTTTTATTGAAGGCATACATGTAGTTCATACTTTTCAAACAATTCTTTTGACAACATTCACTGGAAATCAAATCACTTATGGAAATTGATTTAGTGAGAAATTATTTCCCAAAACTTGTATAACTAGAATGATTTGGATTGATATGAAAAGGTCTAATCCTAGTCATAAACATTATATTTATTTGCAACGTCTCCACTATTTTATCATCCTCACTAGAAGGCATTCCCTCATCACTAGAAGGAATATCATACAAAACATTTTGAGGAGACTGAACAAGAGAATGTCGATCACCTTGATTTGTTGCACGTGAATGATTGAGAACATGATATTAATTCCTAGGTCCATCATCATCTTCATTGATAATCTTATTAATAAGAGGAATATCAAACTCACTAGAAAAATTATTACCATCCTCACCAATGTCACTGGATCTTCCAGGAAAATATTCACTCGAAGGAAAATACTCATCGCCCTTAAGACTATCAATGCCATTAAGCTCTTATCTAAAAATAATGTCTTCATAATCAACAAAACCATCATCATTGCCACTAAAATGTTCCCTTGGAGGAAAAACATCATCATCACCATTGGTGCATTTAAATTTCCCACCTAGAAAAACTTGTTCACCATCAACATAATCATCTTTACTACTTTTAAAATCTCCACTTGAGGGAAATTCTTCATCATCCTCATTAGTTCCTTAAAAATCATCACTTGGAGGAAAATCTCCATCATCATCATCGATACCTTGAAAATCCTCACTTGGAGGAAAATCATCATCTTCAACATTGTTGCCTTTAAATTCCCCACACGGGAAAGAGTGTCTACCATTGGCATAATCATCTTCACTGCTTTTAAAATACCCTCTTGAGGGAAATTATTCATCATCCTCCTTAGTGCCTTGAAAATATTCACTTGAAGGAAAATATTCATCATCCTCATCACCTTGAAAATCCTCACATGGAGTAAAATCATCATCATCACCATTGGTGCCTTCAAATTCCCCACTTGGAAAAGAGTGTCCACCATTAGCATAATCATCTTCCGTAATTTTAAAATCCTCATTTGAGGGAAATTCTTCATCATTCTCATTAGTGCCTTGAAAATACTCACTTGGAGGAAAATCTACGTCATCCTCATCAGTACCTTAAAAATCCTCACTTGGAGGAAAATCATCATCATTAACATTGTTGCCTTAAAATTCTTCACTCAGAAAAAAGTGTCCACCATTGGCATAATCATCTTCACTAGGGAAATTATTCATCATCCTCATTAGTGCCTTGAAAATCCTCAATTGGAGGAAAATATTTATCATCCTCATCGGTACCATGAAAATCCTCACTTGGAGGAAAATCATCATCATCAACATTGTTGCCTTTAAATTCCCCACTTGGGAAAGAGTGTCCACTATTGGCATAATCGTCTTCACTACTTTTAAAATCCCCACCACACGACCAATACTTGGTTGTTGGCGGGGGGGGGAGACACTCTTGGTCATGGGGGAGTTGGGGTGATGCCCGACATCACCCCAGCCCCCTTGCCTCCAAGTCCTCTTCGTGACATTCTGTCGATTGAAGTGATGTGGGGGCGATGTCAGACATCGCCCTAGCCCCCCTGTGACCAAGTCCTGGTTGAAATAGTATGCCAGTCGGAGTGTCGCAGGAACGATGTCAGGCATCACGCAAACCCCCCCGTTGCCAAGTCCTGGTCACAATAGTCTATCAGTCGAAGTGTTGCGGGAACAATGTCAGACATCACCCAACCCCCCACTCTTTTTGAGACAGTCAAATGTATAATTCATGCTAGTTTAACAAATGCAGAAGAAAAATTATTAGCATGGGATCATAACATAGATAATGAGTACAGGATGTCCATGAATTTCATTCAAAAGGTGAGATTTATCCATAATGATTTTTCTGAAATATGTGGCGGGGAGAGATCAAATGTTGATGCGAAGTTTTGGAAGCAATGTTGTATGTAATAGGCTTCCCAATTGATGAGGAAAATGCAAAAGAAAAAAATCACAAAGGAAGTGATGCATTCAGATTTGTGGATAGATATTTTCAATTGGGATTTAGAAATGGACAGGTATGGGATTTGGTAGATGATATCTTTGGTAGAAAATATTGGTATAAAAAAGAAGAGAGTTAAGAAGGCTAAACCTTTAATATGTAGCACAAGTAAGATAAGTCTTGAAATCAAGAATCTGCCAAAATATATGACAATAACACCTTAGAGAACAATACAAGGAGTGAAGGATGAGAAAATTATCATAGATATATTATCATGTGTAAGGTCGGGTGAATTATCAATGGAAAAAAAAGTGTGATGAATTTAAAAAGTAAGTTTGTTGAGTTATTTTTATTCATGTTAGAATTAAAAAAAAAAAAAAATCAGTTTAACATATCAATGTTCTAAGTATTTTATTATACATATCATTATAACATTATTTATTTATTTTATTTAGTCACAAGGTGTATATGAGAATACAAGAGGAAATGGTTAAGATGTTGAATGAAGAGAGTTGGGATGATGCTAAACTCAACTATCCAGATTCAAGCTCTACAACATCATTGAAACATTTTTTTGTTGCATTCAAAAGGTATGTTGATTTATTACATTCATATTATTCATTTGTAGGTTAATTTATTTCTATTCTATTAGTTATAGATATATAATTATATGTTTGTTTGTTTCATTAAATATGCTAAAGAAGAATGCAAATGGAGTACCTAAAACCTTCAAAAGTTTTATTCAAAAAACCAATTTTGAAAGAGAAAGAAGGAGACGTGTTTGAAATGTTGAACTTGATGACACCCTTGATCACTACATTCAGAATGGGATCGACACTATTCAATATAAAGTGATATTAGGTGATTGTGAAAAGATTGCAAATATTGTTCCTAAAAAGGAATACTCCCTCGTTATTGTGGATATCCCTCATGGTTATAATATCCAAAACATTGGATATGATAGCAAGCCTTATACTTACCGAGCTTTCAATAAAGTGGTTATGGTATTTATGGAAGTCAAAACATCACCATTTTGGAGATTTCTAGTTTTTCATTCAGGCACACAGCAAGGATTAATACAATCAAGCTTCAAGGAAAAATAAAAGACAATGATGCAACTTTTTTGGTAAGATATTGAACGTGTATGTTTAGCGATTAAGATTAGAAATTGATTTTATTAGTTCACAAGTTAATTGAATTTGCACTTATTTATGTTACATACACAAACCTAATATTCAGAGCTCCAATAGCGAACCATTTACACGTGATATTGAGAGCATACATCTTACAAGATGGACAAAATATTATTCTTATAATTATATTCTTGTCAATGTAAAGGATGGAGGGAAGCCTGGTAGTTTATTGGTTTACAATGATGTGGTTAAAAGGATAACATATGAGGAAAATGATTTGAAAGGAGAGATTGTTAACATTTATCAAAATCCACCCGGATGGAGTGACAAATGGAGAGAGAGGGGGGACAGGTGGCAGGAGTAGTTGGCGGGGAGAGTTAATACCCCAAGACGCCACCCCCGACACTATTAACTCCCCATGGAATACACCATAGGGGATATTAACTCAGTGCGCCTGCGGAAGCCCATGGAGGAGTGCTCCAGCTAGGCCATTGGTACTAGATTCTTGAACTAGTCCTGTCAACCTTTAATGGTGATGGGAGGGATTTCAATGGCACTCAACGGCATTAAAATTGACCAAGGCACTTGTCCTCACCCAATGTTTGATAGCTACCACCTTTGTTATGTGCTTCTTGGCCCTCCTGGCCTCTTCGCTTACCTCCAGTGCAACCTCCGTATTTCCTCAGACCAACATCACCCTCATTCCCTGGTTCTCACCATGCCCCAAGATAGAGGCAAGCCAAGGCATTCCACCAGGAATAAAAACGCCTTCACTCGAGATAATCGGTTCACAGCTTCTCAGAGAGCCTTGATGCTCATTTTAGCCAACCCCGTAGACCCTCCAGTAAAGCTCAATCCACCCTGTGCATTTGAAAAGAGAAAAACCCACCCGCCTTACCCCAGACTCAAGCTCATCCTCCCTTACGCATTCCCAAATCATAAACCCTGCCCCTGACTGAGATTTATCCTCATCCATCCCAACTCGCTTTGGCTTTCCCCAACAAAGCCAAAGAGGAAGCACTTATGTCACCTCAGCATTTGGGCACGAAGGTGGAAGAGGTTGAGCCACCTCCTCAACCTAGCATGAGCCTGGTACAATTGCAAGGGTCCCCCATGACTCTCAACCCCTCCACCTCCTACGACTTTCAACCACGCTGGTGGGAAGGGGGCTGCATTGTGGAGGAGGAAATCCCCCCAAGTTTGCAACTAACAGGAGATGGGCTAGACACAAGCAAGGTCGGTACTGAAGAAGGCAATGACGGGGCTGACAATGGAAATGATGGTGCTAAAGACACAGGAAAGGTCAGTGTTGAAGAAGGTAATGACGGTGCTGACGATGGCTCACACCACACATTTCATCTCGCAGTGGAGCACTTGGAGCTTCTCTTTGACATCCGACAACGACAAGACGAGCAAGTGCACAGACAAAGCACCATCCATCAGCGATTAGATCTATTGTTTGAAGCACTCTCAGATGCCCCTTCTCAAGCTCAATGCCCCACCTACAAGCA
>ML784822.1:171363-185260 GCA_009831015.1 Picea engelmannii
GCCCATGGTAGCTCTTCCCGCTTGTACACGGCCACGCGGTGTAACTCGGATCACAATAGATCTGTGGAGGATTTATCTCGTTGATGGAGCACAGCCCTGGCATGACGGAGAAATTAATTAATTGATGTATTAACAATAATCATCGTGAAGTAGCTGAAATCAAATTGGTATTAACGGCAATCATGAATGAAGAAACTGAAATCAAATTACAGACAGAATAAGCTATAAATAGAGCATTGATAAGCAGAATATATACCTCCAGTTTCGTGCATTACATTTGCGAAGAAGGCAGCGAGCTCTCTCTTCTGGACGTCGTCGGCTCCGGTGGTGCCAAATCCAGAATACGCATTGGCAGCTGCGATGAAAGCGTCGCGAGTGTAGAATCCCTTGCCCTCGCAGGAGCTCGCAGCTCCGCCCGCAAGGCCATCGAAGAAACTCTGGGAAATTATGGTCCCCACGTTTCCACTTCCGCCACTAGGAGGTCCGCCTCCTGAACAGGGTCCGCTCTGGCAGCCATCGCCGCAGTAATCAGAGGTCGTCCCGCAGTATCCATACTTGCTGCAACACAGACCGCTGGCGCAGCCACAGTTTTGAGCATTAACACTGACGCCCACTAGTAGCAGCACTAGCACCAGCGCCATTACCGATCTACCACAACTACTGCCCATCGCTAATAATTCCTCTAAAACTCTGAATATTTGATATGTTTATGGAACTACTCAATCGAATGCTTTCTCTATTTATAGAAAGCCCCCAACGCAATCTTCGGAGAAAACCCAACGCAATTTCCTGTTCTTTATGTTGGCGGGTCAATACTAGCAGCCTATCAAGACTTTGATTTTATGAAATAATTGCAGCGCAATCTCTTCCTTTACATTTTATGTTGGCGAATCAATTCTAGCAGGTTAGTAGCCTATCAAGAATTTGATTTTATGAATTAATTGCAAGGGGTCAGTGGGCGGCGGGAGGGGCTTCGGTCGGGAAGTTTCTATGAAACAATTGCGTGTTCTTGCTTGCTAGCGGTCCCTACGCGGCGGGACGCGCTTCACTTGGGAACGTTGAACGCAGCGGTCACTACGCGGCGGGACGCTCTTCGCTTGGGAGCGTTGAACGCATCGAGTCTTACTTTCAATCGCGCCGCCTTCCATTCCACTAAAAAAAAATTGTGGATAAGATGAATGCCTTGGGGATAAGATCCTAATTGGATGATACGAGTATTGAAGAAGGACAGTTTTCTATTACTCCATCCGTACAAGTTACATATATGAAAACTAGGCTAAATTTTAGGTGAGGGTATTTTAATTAATTTGTAATTGCTTTTGTGATTGACTTTGCATGGACGATGGAGATTGGACAAGGGGCTCTTAATGGTTTCTTGTCGGCGTCCATCTATACTCTTATCTCATCTACATTCAATTGGAGATAACCTCTCCACGAAGCTACCATATGCAATCCACATCATCTCCTTCCTCCATCCTCTTCAAAGAAAAAGAAATTCACCTATTGCTAGAAAACACCAAATTGCAATCCAATAATCCGAGTGTATGTCATCAACATCCATTTGTCTAATGTAACTTTCTTGGTAATTTCCTTATATAATAGAAATCACATCTCCTTCCTCCATCCCCTTCAAAGAAATTCACCTATTTCTAGAAAACACCAAATTCCACTTTAATAATCCAAGTATATGTCATCAACATCCATTGTCTAATGTAACTTTCTTGGTAACTTCCTTGGGATAGTAGACTTATGTAAAAATGTATTCACTAAAGCGTATCAATCACATCATTTCCTTCATCCATCCACTTCAAAGAAATTCACCTATTTCTAGAAAACACCAAATTGCACTCCAATAATCCAATTGTATGTCATCAACATCCTTGTCTAATGTAACTTTCTTGGTAACTTCCTTGGGATAGTAGACTTGTGTAAAAATGTATTCACTAAGGCCTATCAATCACATCATCTCCTTCATCCATCCCCTTCAAAGAAATTCACCTATTTCTAGAAAACACCAAATTGCAATCTGATAATCCAAGTGTATGTCATCAACATCCATTGTCTAATGTAATTTTCTTGGTAACTTCCTTGGGATAGTAGACCCATTTCACTAAGGCTTATCAATCACATCATCTCCTTCCTCCATCCCCTTCAAAGAAAATCACTTATTTCTAGAAAACACCAAATTGCACTCCAATAATCCAAGTGTATGTCATCAACATCTATTGTCTTTTCTTGGTAACTTCCTTGGGATAGTAGACTTGTGTAAAAATGTATTCACTAAGGCCTATCAATCCCGACTTGTGGGTTCTTCTCACTTACACACATGCATTAAAACTAAGCATAAAAAATTTATCAAGTAACTTCCTGGTTTTAGGGTCCATTCTAAGAGAACTTTAGGTAAGAAAAAACTTGTTTAGAGGAAAAATACCACATTTTTCTTCAACTTGTAGGTTTGACTTTGTTAGATATGTCTACCAATAGATTTAGTGGAACAATCCTTGGGACTTTGAGCAATTTATCTTTACAACACTTAAATTTACTAGAGAACAATTTCTATTTGAATTCGTTTCCAAACATAAGTGGAAAAATCTATGGGATTTTTAGCAACTTATCTTTACAACATGAGTTTCTACATGAACTCTTTTCTAAACATAATTTCCATGCAATAACTTGAATATTTGAATTACTTTGCATGTCATCTAATTGAACCCATTCTTGCACAGACATCAACCTTGAGAGTATTATATGTCTTGAAAATCCCTTTAATTCGCCATAGTCCTCCTCTGGCAGTTGGTAGTCTAAATGACCTTACCTCCTTTGGATCTATCAAGAAACAATCTAATTCATGATATCCACATGGAATTTTTGATGCATTTACATACCATTACATAATTTATTATTTTACAACAATCTAACTATATTCATGTCTAATGATCTCACAAGAAGATTTCCAACAACATTTAGAGGTGTACTGATCTAGGTAAATACATGTGGCCACCTAAATCTACCACCAACATAGAAATGATTCTACACCTTTCTAGTTTTGCACCTATTTTATAGGGCCTAAAATTCTTATGCATTTTTCAAGCACTTCTCATGTGTTTTTGGCAATTTCCATGCTTGCAAAACACGCAGAGCTCGTAATACCCTTTTAATGGTCCAAGAACACCCTGAATAGAGTTTATATGAAAAAGTTGTGGCCAGGGGAAGTTGATGTATCAACTAAGCTCCTTGGGACCCACATTCCTTTTTTCACATAAATCTCCTTGGGTTAGGATATAGGATTTTAGGGTTTTTACCTCTTATGGTTTTAGTATTTTCTGATTTTAAAAAAAAAAATGCAACCTCTTGTGAAGGGATTTTTGCTAATGAGCATCGTCAAGATATCTCATTTGAAAGATAAGATACCACCATTATAACTAGGTTGAATTGCTTTGAATATTAGAGTCTTTTCACTATTTCATTCATTAATGAAGCTTAGGTTTCATTGTATTATCATGCTCTTTGCAATATTTCTTTGTTATTTTGCATGTTTTTCTATCTTCGTTTCGTTCTCAACACAATCCAAATCAATGGTATTAGAGAAATCTTTTATTTGTTAATATTTGTCCAGACACATCCTTGACATGGTTAGGGTAAAGGGTGTTGGGTATTGAACTAATCGGGCCTAGTGAAGACTTCCCTTGCTAACCCAAGTAGTCTCCCATGGAGGAAAAAAAGAAAGATGACGAACTAAGAGACCTTATCAAGATATTGCTTGAGGAAACCCTTGAGCGGTAGAGGAACAAGATGATGAATATTTTTTCCCAAATCCTTTGAAAACTCCAAAAGGTGAGTAAGGCACCTTTGACAAGCAACCAATTCATAGGTATGACACCCTTCAAGGTACAACTTAACTTTGGCATTCCTTTTTTTGAAGGAAAGACATACATTTGAAGAAATGGTTAAGTCTATTATAGGGTTGTTAACTTGTTAAAAAAATCTCCAACAAACTATGAGAAGATTACCTTTGTTCTCTTTAAATCCCTTCCTCGTGTCAAATTTTAGTGGGACACTTACTCTTTTCAACATGATGAAGATGAATCATAAGCATTTGAGATAGAACCCACTTGGTTGGATTTTTTTGATGCCCTCAAGGAAAAATTCTATCTTGTTGGAAACTATGACGACTAGTACACAAGATGTACAACTTTGCTCCAGCAAAAAGACTAGGCATCATCAGAGTACAAAAATACTTTCCATACCTTGTATTCAATGTTGAGTATCAAGGACACTAAGCATCATTTGGTTCTAAAATACCATAGTGGACTACATAGGGACTATAACAGACCTGACCCCCTAAGTACTTTTTTAAGGGGCGGGGTATTAAATTTTCACTTCTTTTAACAACCTTGAATCTTTTCTATCATAGCTCCCTCTTCTTCTGCTCATCAAGATATTTCCAAGGTTGGTAATTTCTCTCATATTTGATATCTGGAACTAAATCTATCACCTCCCAAAGTTCTTGATTTTTCATACACAACATCTCTCTTACTATCACGTATCCACATAACGTTTCGTTGTCCATTCCAGATGACGTGGAAACACCTAGGTCTTGATGTGGCACTAGCCTAGACTTCCATGGTGGAATCCCACTCAGCTCATCCTCCTGTTAGGAATGGACATTTTTCGTCCTAATGGCGTCCTAGCCACCTTACTATATTCATGGACTCTCGAGAAATGATCTTGCGAACTCGTGGTTTATATTCATACCCTTCATGAACCCACCACCAACACTTAGATTATTTTTCCTTTGCGGACTCGTGTATGCATAATTTTGTACCTCCCCTTCGTAAGTTCATCTGAAAGGTAACAACACTTAGTCATTTTTCCATCTACGTGAACTCATGGACTCGTAGACTCATGAAGGCATAATCCTTCCCTTCATAAGCTCGTCCAAAGAGTCTCAACACTTAGCCACTTTTCCATCTACGTGGACTTGCATAATCATGGACTCGAGGACTCATGAATGCATAATCCTTCCCTTCATAAGTTCATCCAAAGAGTCTCAACACTTAGCCACTTTTCCATCTACGCAGACTCACTAATGCATAATCCTTCCCTTCATAAGTCCATCTAAAGAGTCTCAACACTTAGCCACCTTTCCATCTACACGAACTCGTGGACATATAATTATGTACCTCCACTTCATAAGTTCAATCAAAAACCTCAACACTTAGTCTTTTTTCCACCTACGTGGGCTTGCGAACTCACGGACTCACGAATGCATAATTATTCCTTTCGTAAGTTTGTCCAAAGAGTCTCAACACTTAACCATTTTCATCTTCGTAGAATCGCAAACTTGTGGATCCATAAATCTATAAGCATCATTTCATAGGTCTATCCGAGAAGTATCGACACTTAACCATTTTCATATTCGCAGAATTGCGGACTCGTGGATGCATAAATATATAAGAATCCTTTCATAGGTCTGTTTAAGAAGTATCAACACTTAGATTATTTTGTGAGATTGTCGGGTTCACGGATTTTTGGACTCGCGGACCCATTCATCTCATATTTCCAATACTTAAACTTGATAGGGACCCACTCCCTATTACCTCGACCAATTGCAAGCCTCCAAATAGATTCCTTGTACACGTAGCCTCGTGACATCAACTTAACGTTAGGATGATGTTATCCCTCCTCTCATCAACATCTAAGGGCTTCCACATTGATCAATGACTGAGATCATATCCTAGATGTACTCCAATGAACAGTCGAGATCCTTCAAAATTTTGATTCGACGTCCAAGACTAAAACAAAGGTATAAGACATAGTTCACCCAAGGGGCCTGCAATATGGCCCGCCGGACAATTACCTGTTGTCATTCATAGGCTGACACCTATCAATTTCTAGACACTTTGGCATTCCAGGTCAACATGGTACATCCTGCTGACGTTACCCTTGTTGATGTTTGGACAACAACGAGAAGACATTCTTCCATATCTATCTATCTATCTATCTATCTATATATATATATATATATAGATATATATATATATATATATATATATATATATATATATATGACATGATATTTATAATACATGATATAAATATATATATAATAAATAAGTAGGTATTTATTATCCAAGGGACGCATCCTTTCATGGATGGTCACCAAATGTTCTCTATATATGGAACACTCATCATTGTAATAATACATCGAATATACAATATCATTTCATATAAAAAAAATCAACATGGTATGAGAGAGGGAATGGGATTGACTCCCTCATGAGATGGCCCAGGAAAATGAGAAAGGAAACTTGTGTTTTGTGTGAATATTTCTAAATGCCTTCATGAGAGATGTGCCATTGCCTTCATATTTTCTTTTTGTTTGAGAAATCAAGCTTGAGCCTTATCTCTTCACTACAAAGACATAATTGAGTAGAAATCCCACAACCTCTACGGTTTTATCACAAGCATTTGCTTAGATATCAATATCAGAGTTGTGATCTCCTTAAAAGACTCAATGACCTACACATATAGATGAAAGATCAAGTGGATATTCCAGTGGCACATATTATGTTGTCTTACTTCGACAATTTGTCTTTAAATTCTAGCGTATATCCGATAAAATCAACAAGTCTGAGTGAAGTTATAGACGGAGTTGTGATGGCTATTTATAGCGGCTTTCATACACTGAGCAGAGCCGATTGTTGCATTTGTACAATATAAGAGAAAATGATGGATAAAATATGTGTGTGCCACTTGAGCGCATAACTTGTCCAAGTGTTTATGTTTTCTCATGCGGGAGCGCTGGGTGGATTCTCGGTTGGATAACATCCAACTTTGCCTCTGCACATTAATCATTCCATTATGCCACTCTTCTGCCTCGTTAGAGGCAGAACTACAGGTCGTCTGAGCCGAATGGCTGCTCGAGGTGACAAAATCTTGATGAATGTAACGCACCCCCTTCGACAGGGGCCTACACAACTCTGGGTTGTTGTTTCTAGTGTTATTGAGAGCGGGAGGACGATACAACATGAAATTGTTGTAGTTGAGGGGCGATTCATAACATTCTTTGTTGAAAATATCTTGGCCTCCTCTTGTATCGACAACACACATGTGGAAGCTGCCATTGGAGATCATGGGACTTAAGGGCAGTAGGACCTGTTTTGACTGCTTCTCCAGCAAGCTATGAAAAGTGAAAAATAAATAAATCAACTGGGAATAAAATCAATCTTAAGAAACACTGCTTATAAAAATCAGAGTTATTCCTCCCTTTAAAGACTAAACTGATCTACGCATACAACTGACAGATGACTGGATATGTATCCAATATGGGATGTTGTGTTAATAGTGAATCTAAGTACTCGATTATCAGATGAATCCAGTCAATTTGTATTGATAGTTGTCATTGTCTTCTAATTAGTGGTCGATCAATATAATAATCAACTTAAGACATTAACTCATGATGGAGGATACGGTCGGTGGACAAAGGACAAGATCGATGAAATGGATTCGGGCGTATGAAATCAATCCCCTTGTAATTGTTCTGGTAAAAGAAATCCAAACGAGAAACTTCATGCAATTGGAATCGATGTGGAACAAATTCTAATAAAACCAGTTAGAGTGATAACCGTTGCCTCTATTTCTGGTTTACATAACTCCCATAAAATGTGGAGTTCATGTTTGTTGATGTATCTATGAATTAATTTTAATTCAAAACATTACTACCCAGGACTACACTCCATTTTGTCTGATCTATAGAAATGCAATCGATCAAAATATTTAGCATTGACATGGATTGGGCCAACCTTTGACGCCTAGTCTACGTATTTGAAGCCATAGACCGAAGCGTAAGTGCCAATCCATGGCATGGGCATTGTTGATGTTCTAGATCAACACGAGTATTTGGTGAGGAGTGATTGAGATGGACGTGAGAAGCATTAGCAAACCCTCCTTAGTCAATATCACATTAATCTTGTGTCAATATGTCTTGGGGGACATTGGTTCCATGAGGGAACCTTGATGTGTCCTATATATGTTTGAGGCAGCATCATGAGACATTCTACCTAGATGTCTTGTATGGACTAGTAGGAGGGAATGTGGACTTCATCCTGATGTGCCTCAGATAGTGAGATGAAGGAACCAAGACATTAGTTTCACGAGGAAACCTCGATATGTCTTGGGGGACATTGGATCCATGAGGGAACTTCAATGTGTCTTAGAGAAGACATTGGTTCCATGAGGGAACCTTGATATGTCTTAGACATGTGTTCCATGGGGGAACCACTAGATGTCTAGTATGGACACAGTTCATGAGTGAAGCTTGAGGTTGGACACTTCAAGATATTTGGGTGTCTGGTATACATTCATGTACCCAAGGAGAAAAGGACCAAGCTAGACCCTTTAGACAAAAATGGTACATTAGTGGGCTGCAATGAGTGTTCGAAGGCATACTGGATCTACATCCCTGGTCAGAGACAGATTGAATGGTTCGAATGCATTTTTCATTCTCCATGTTTGTAAATGATGCCTCCAGTAGCATTCTAGTGAGAAAAATCGCTCCATTAAGAAGATTACCTTGATGGGATTCTCTAATAGTACGACTTCTCCAATGGTATGAGTGTGTATATAGAAAAGACTCTAAATTCCTGATAATGTATTCATACCATTTTTTTACAAATAGTAGCATAGATCCATCTTAAATCTGGATCCACCTTAATTTCAGATCTATCATGCGTCGAGAGGGATCAAATCCCTCGAGGTTCAAACCTAAAGGTTTGCACCTCAAGGGATTTGATCCCTCTCTATGCATGATAGATCCAGAGTTAAGATGTATCTACGATGGTTCTAGTAGCAGGCAAGAATGTGGATTTTTTAGATGATAATCTTTATCTCTGTGTATATGTTTAAGATCAACTTGATACTTTAAAATTTACATCATTATGAATCCAAATAATAACAAAGTAAAAATGTTTAGTGATGAAGATGTTCAGTAATAACAAAATGGAATGGTTAAGATATTGAATAACATATATACTACATCATATCATCGTATCATTATATAGTAATCAATCTCAATCTATCTTCTTCCGCTTTTCTCTTAGACACACAGGCACACTTTCCCAACTTCTTATATGGATCATATGGAAATGAAGGTTGAAATTGGAGGCTATGTAGAGCTTTAACTCAATATATTGCAGTAAAAGTGAGACCTTGAGGAATTTTAAACCTTCAGAGTTTTCCACATTTTATATATCTTTGTATTATAATGGTTTTAATACTAATATATAAATCACACCTAACCAAACAAAGTATAGGACTTCAACATATATATGTTTTTTGAAATTGGTTTTCATTGAGTTATTGCTAAATTCATTTCACTTAATAATTTGCAGTATCTCACACTTAAAATCAATATAGAGGATTAATTTCATTCATATTATTTCTTCAATTAATCAATGCACCCTATTTAGCTAAATTATTTATCATTGTGTCATCACTAAAATCAATGCATTGCATTATTTTGCATTATGTCATTATTGAAATCATAACAACTAATTTCTCTAAATTATTTTTTATTGTACCATATCTAAAATAAATGCGCCCTATTGTTTATGTCAATGGTGAAATCATTTAGACTCCCTTATTTATCTAAATCATTTATTTAATATCATTACTCAAATAAACATGCCCTATTATTTTGTGTTATATCAGTATCACTGAAATCAATGCACCCTATTCTTTTTTGTTATATCACTATCACTGAAATCAATGCACCCTATTGTTTCACGTTATATCATTGTTAAAATGAATACAATTACTTGATTATGATGAATCATTTTTCATTGTATCATCACTTAAATCAATGCATATTGTTTTGCATTATGTCATTATTGAAATAAATGCAACTAATTGCTCTAAATTATTTATCATTGTGTCATCACTAAAATTAATGCATTGTATTGTTTTGCATTAGGTCATTATTGAAATCATAGCAACTAATTTCTCTAAATCATGTTTCATTGTACCATCTCTAAAATAAATGCACCTTATTGTTTTGTGTTATATCATTGCTAAAATCATCTCAACTCTCTTATTTATCTAAATCATTATTCCCTATTATTTTGTGCTATATGAGTGAAATCAACATGCCCTATTGTTTTGTGTTATATCATTTTTGAAATCAATGCAGTTATTCAATTATTGATATTGCATTCACTTTTAGTTTCACAATTGGAACATATCAATAATATAAACGGAAACCTCTTGAATTTTGAAAAATTCTTCATTTTGATAACCCATTAAAGAATAATTACATATCTTGAGAAGACTTTCATCTTCTTAATGTTGAACCCTTAATAATGTATTTAATTGATCCAAGTGGATATTGGTGGCCACCCACCTATTCCACTTGGACCCCCACCATTTCTTCTTTCAGTTTTTCAGTTTCCGCACAGTTTACTATTTTTACCAGTTTTTAGGGTCCTGAACTTTCGGAGCCGTTTTGAGGCCTTAAACGACATTTTTTGGGAAAACGGGGAGCAACATGGATCATAGATCATGTTGCTCACCCAAAATTTGTAGTCCTCGGATAGATCTTTCTAACGAGGTATGGAACGCGTCAAATAGAGATCATATGCCAAAGTTACGTCCCCATGAAGTTGATGTACCAACTTACCCAAACGGGGCCCATAGTCTTGGTGTTTCATCTCCTAGGGTTAGGTCTTTAGATGTTTAGGGTTTTCCATTGTTTCTCAATAATAATAGGCCTTCGAGCCTCATTGTAACATAGTTCAGAGGCCAGCAGCCACCACATCTTTTCTCAGAGATAAGCTACCAGCGCCCTTGCTAGTTTATTTCCATCCTGTCTGTAAGCATATTTCAGTCATTTGTTATTAATGAAATGAAGTCTTATTTCCCCTGCATCTCTGCGTTTATGTGTATTTATGTATTTCATTGTGTTCCTACATAAATCTGGATCAGTGGTATCAGAGTGGTTTGCTCATTCTCGATCTTTCTTTGCATGTCCCCAACGAGGTCAGGGTATAAGGAGTTAGGGCTCGATCTGGTTGAACCTTTGCAAGATCAACCTCGCAAACCCCGACAACCACTCATGGGGGAAGAAAAGAAAGATGAGGGAGCAGGAGATCCTATCAAAATGTTGCTCGAGGAAGCCCTTGAGAAACAAAGGAACGCGATGATGGACAACTTTGCCCAGATTCTTCAACGGATTCCCACTGGCGGCGCATCAACATCCAACAGCCACTCTGGAGGTGCCAGTCCTTTTAAGGTACAAGTAAACTTTGACATTCCCATATTTGAGGGCCAAATAGATGCAGATGCCATAGATAGATGGTTGAATCTGTTAGAAGGATATTTCTCGGTTCATGACTTTTTCGACCGAGAAAAGATTATTTTCGCACTCCTCAAAGCCGCCCCCCGTGTCAAGGACTAGTGGGAAACCTACTTGGAGCAACAGGGCGAGGGAGAACCCTCTCTGTTCTCGGTCGCACCCACTTGGAATTCTTTCCAAGACACCATCAAGGAACAATATTATCACGTGGGGAGATATGAGGACAAATACATACAATGGACTACGCTACGACAACAAAGGGACCAAGATGTGCATGAGATGACGAATCTGTTTCATACCCTACGCACAAAGTTGGGTATCAAAGATTCAGAGAAACATTTGGGGTTAAAGTACCACAGTTGTCTGCATGGATACATTCAGGAGGAAATGGAGTTCCTTGACATCTCCTCACTTGGTGTGGCATACCGATATGCTGCCAAGATTGAGCATAAGTTTAAACAGAAGAAGCAAGACTTTGGGTCTGCAAATCAGAAGCAAGGGAAAGGTACCCCCAAACCATAGAACAAAGGACCAAGCCAAGGCAGGGAAACCCAGGCCAACCCGCCAAAGCCACAAGCAAAGAACAACACCACGAAGCCAAAAAAGGACACGGGGAAGTGGTGTGAGTTCCATAAGAGCTCCACTCACAACACAAGTGAGTGTTGGGCCAAGTAGTCACTGGTAGACGAGTTGAAGGCTTCTGAATCGGATGCATGCTCCGACTCTGAATCAAAACCTGACAAGGGGAATGACAGGGGTAAGCAGATTATCGATGCAGAGCCCAATGCCACTATTGCTGCCACGAAGATCCAGAAGATCCAGAGGAGGCAGCGCATCTCTTCCATTCCAAGATGTGGGTAAAGGGTTCCCCATTGCAGTTCATTGTCGACAGCGAGAGCCAGAAGAACCTCATCTCGGTAGAGATCGTGAAGCGTTTGGGCTTGCCGACCACAACACACCCACAACCATACACCATTGGGTGGTTGCACCAAGGACGAGACCTCCACGTCAGTCAACAATGTCACCTCCCCTACAACATCAAGCCCTTCACGGATGAGGTATTATGTGACATTGTTCCTCTTGATGTTTCTGATGTATTATTAGGCCAACCGTACTTGTGGAAGCGACATGTTGTGTATGAGTCCAGGCCTCGTGTTGTTATTATCACTTTGGGCAATAAGTTGTACAGGATACCGGAGATAGCACCGCCTACCACCATCTCTTTGGTTACTGCAAAACAATGTAGTAAGCTCATTTCCAAAGCCAGGAAATTTGTTTTCCTGATGATCCGCCCTCAAGGGAAGAGGGATACTATGGCCATGACCTCCAGACAAGGCCCCGCTGCACGAAAAAAACAGATGGATAAGGTAATGGAGGAGTACGAAGACATCTTCACCTCCCCCGTAGGGGTGCCTCTACACTACTAGGTCAAGCACCCCATAGATCTGACCCCTGGTGCGCCACTTCCCAATGGACCCATCTATCGGCGCTCTGTTCTGGAGAATGACGAAATCGAGAGGCAGATTTAGGAGCTGTTGCAAAAAGGTCACATCCGGCCAAGTTCATTGCCCTGTGGGAGCCCGATCATGTTGGTGCAGAAGAAGGATGGGACTTGGAGACTCTGCATTGACTATCGGGCACTGAACAAGATCACTGTTCGAAATAGGTACCCGATCCCACAGATTGATGACTTTCTGGACCAACTCAAGGGGGTGAAATATTTCAGTAAGACCAACTTGAAGTCTGGGTATCACCAGGTACCAATCGAACCCTCTGATGTGTGGAAGACTGCATTCAAATCCAAGGAGGGCCTTTTCAAATGGTTGGTCATGCCTTTCGGGTTGGCGACTGCCCTTGCCTTCATGAGGCTAATGGACAACATCCTGCGGCCATTCACCAACTCATTTGTAGTGGTGTACTTGGATGACATTCTGATCTTCAGCCAGACTTGGGAAGAGCACCTCCACTACATCCAACAGGTCCTCCAAACATTGCGGCAACACAAGTTGTGTGCCAATTTGGAGAAATGCACTTTTGGCATGACCCAGGTTTAGTATCTGGGATACATTATTGATGAGCGGGGGATGCATGTGGATCCAGCAAAGATCCAAGTCATTCAGGATTGGCCAGCCCCAACCACCCTAACAGAGCTTTGCAACTTTTTAGGTCTTGCCAATTTTTACCAAAGGTTTGTGTTGGGATTCTCTCATATCACTTGGCCCTTGAGTCAAGTCACCAAGGGAGGAGCTAAAGCAAAATTCTTTTGGTTTGAATCTCAACAGAAGGCGTTCAGGGAGTTGAAGCATCACCTCTGCTCTGCACCAGTGCTCACATTACCAGACTTGCAACAACCATTTAATATCGAGAAAGATGCCTATGACTATGCTATTGGGGCAGTCCTTAATCAACATGGGCATCCAATGGCATATCACAGTGAGACACTTTCCGACACAGTCCGGAAGTATCCCACTTATGACAAAGAAATGTATTCCATTGTGCAGGCTTGTCGGCAATGGAAGCATTACATTTTGGGAAAGGAAACGGTCA
>ML784822.1:198697-238982 GCA_009831015.1 Picea engelmannii
AAACACTTCAAAGTCTTTGGGAGTAAATGTTACATAAAGAATAATGATGAGAACCTTGGAAAATATGATGACAGGGTTGATGAAGGTATCTTCTTAGGGTATGCTACAAACAACAAAGGATACAGATGCTATAATAAGAGGCTACATAAAATGGTTGACTATATTTACATAAAAGTTGATGAGGGTATCCCAGCAAGAGAGGTGTACAGTAATGAGTCTTCTACAGAAGACACAACTAAAGCTGAAGATGAACAGGTCCAAGAATCAGAAAATGAAGACTCTGAATCAGATGAAGACACAGATACTCGGACAGACTCAAATCAGCAGACAAATTCAAATTCCTCCTCCAGAATCACTCAAAAGAATCATCCTGCAAGTTAGATAATTGGTGAAAAAGACAAAGGTGTACAAACCATGAGAAAGATAATCAAAAACACTGAACAATCACATTTAGCTTTCATATCCATGCTGGAACCCAAGAAATTTAATGAAGCTAGCAAAGATGACCATTAGGTTAAAGCAATGAATGATGAACTTGATCAGATTGAGAAAAACAATATGTGGGAGATGGTTCATAGATCTGAAGGTAAAAATGTCATTCACTCCAAATGGATCTTTAAGAATAAATTGAATGAGTAGGGAAAAGTTGTCAGGAACAAAGAAAGATTGGTCTGTAAAGGGTATGCTCATATAGAAGGACTGGATTTTGATGAAACATTTGTGCCCGTAGCAAGGTTAGAAGCTATCAGGATATTTCTTGCCTATGCTTGTCATAAAAGGTTTAAAGTCTATCAAATGGATGTCAAGTCAGCTTTTCTAAATGGAGATTTAAATGAAGAAGTCTATATGGAACAACCAAAGGGTTTCGAACTATCTGATAACGCTGACTTAGTATGCAAGCTGAAGAAAGCTTTATATGGGTTAAAACAAGCTCCTTGTGCCTGGTATCACAGACTGGATACGTATCTCAAAGACAAAGGGTTCAAGAGAGGAACAGTTGACAACAATATATATATCAAAACAAAGGGTGATGATTTGCTCATTGTGTTGGTCTATGTAGATGACATCATCTTCGGATGTAATAATGATTCATTGGTAAAATGGTTTGCTTTTGCCATGGAGTTTGAGTTTGAAATGTCTATGATAGGTGAACTGTCATTTTTTCTTGGTCTGCAAAGTACTCAGAGGTCTGAAGGGATGTTCATTTCTCAAGAAAAATATCTAAGAGAAATGTTGAAAAGGTTTCAAATGGAAGATTCTAAACCTGTGGGAACACCTATGGTAACTGGATGCAAATTAAGAAAGGATGATGACTCACCTGATGTTGATCAAAGTTCATATAGGTCAATGATAGGCAGCCTGTTGTACATCACAACATCTCGCCCAGACATAATGCATGTTGTTGGAATGGTAGGAAGATATCAGTGTACACCTAAACAGAGTCATTTGGTAGCTGTCAAAAGGATATTCAGGTATTTGAAAGAAACAATGACTTATGGTCTGTGGTATCCCAGAAATCAGAATTTTCAGTTAACTGCTTATTCAGATGCAGATTGGGCAAACTGTGTTGATGAGAGAAAAATCACTAGTGGAGGAGCATTCTTCCTGGGTGACTCATTAGTAGCATGGCTTAGTAAAAAACAAAGTTCCATTTTCTTATCAACTACAGAGGCAGAGTAGATTTCTACTGCTACCTATCGCACTCAGGTATTATGGATGATTCAGACACTTGCAGACTTGGAGGTAAAATACGTAGCATCAATCCCGATTCATTGTGATAACACTAGTGCCATCAGTGTGTCTAAGAATCCTGTATTCCACTCCAAGACCAAGCATATTCCCATAAAATACCATTTTCTGAGAGAGCAGGTCACCAATAAGGTGGTTTAGGTCCATTACATTCCAACCACAGAACAAATTGCAGACATATTTACTAAACCCCTAGCCAAGACACCATTTGAATATCTCCGACAGAAGTTGGGTGTCATCCCATCTCACACCTAAGAGAGTCCATCCTATTAGGGGGAGCTTTGTATTGATTAAATATCGGATACCTCCTAAAAACACTGCAACAGCTTAGGGGGAGCCTGTTTTCTTTGACATTGATGTCAAAGGGGGAGAAAAGGAGTGGTACAGACCAGATGCTACAGTTGGAAGTTCAAACAGATGAGCGCAGTCGTTCAGGGTTGCCATTAATGCCAAAGGGGGAGATTGTTGGCATGCTTACAGATAGGTGTGCTTGTCATTGATGGAAAGATAAAAGTATGCAACGATGGAAAAATAGGGACTACGTAAGCTCAAGAGGATAAGTGTAGAGGTGCACGCAGAGTGCAAGAGTGTGCTTGATCATTTGATGGAAAACAAGCAGGCAATGAAGTTCAGGGACAAATTGATCTGACTCCATTTTGGAGTTTCGGATACCGGGCATTGGAGGAGTCAAGGAAGCAACTCACGACAAGAATGTCGAAACGACGAAATGCGAAACGTCGGAATATGTTGATCTGACTCCATTTTGGAGTTTCGGATACCGGGAGATTGAAAAGTCAAGAGTTGAGACTCTTCAACACAGGAGTCCCAGAGTTGCGAAATCCAGAATCCCGAAATAGGCACTTAAATGAAGAGTTTCGTAAACCAGGAAATAACTCCATTTCAGAGTTTCGGATACCGAGAGTTGGAAGAGTCAAGACTCCTTATCATCAGGAGTCCCAGAATCATGAAATGTGAAATGCCGAAATCCTGAAAGCAGGAGACAGTTCCGGATACCAGGAGTTGAAGTGTCAAAACACTTCACCACAGGAGTCCCGAAATCACGAAATGTGAAACACCAAAATCCTGAAAGCAGGAGACAGTTCCGGATACCAAGAATTGAAGTGTCAAAACACTTCACCACAGGAGTCCTAGAATCACGAAATGTGAAATGCCGAAATCCCGAAAGCAGGAGACAGTTTCGGATACCAAAGTTCCGGATACCGGGAGATGGAGGAGTCAAGTGTCGAGACTCCTCATCACAGGAGTCCCGAAGTTGCGAAGTGAAAAAAGACGAAAATATGATCTAACTTCATTTCGGAGTTTCGTAAACCGGGACTTGGAAATGTTGAGAACATTCACATCAAGAATGTCAAAATTGCAATATGCGAAATCACGAAGTGATCTAGGCCGATAGATCCAGGAGGAGAATGTGGTAGACCACGTTAGAAAGGATAGGTGGAAGACTATGAAACGTGGCACGATCAGACAAAGACAAGTGTCAAGTTGATTAAGGATTTTAGGCCATTGGAAATCACAATTTTGAGTGACACATTACAACCACTCTGGTCACGACACGTCATCAAGTAACGCAAGACTGACCTCACTACGGGAGTTTTTTCTTCGGGAGTTTTAACTCCTTCACTCCCCCAAAGTCCCGAAGGCTGAAGTCACGGGGCAGAGGATAGTTGTCTGATCACCACAGATTGAGGACCATTGATCTGGAAATTGAAGCACTTGGTCACCGCCGATGGTCACATCATCGAAGAGTTGTAGAGAAAATCTTGAAGCGACAAGCTCCTTTTTCGGAGTTTCGTAGATCGCAACTTGGAGAGTCGAGATGCCACACAACAGGATTTTCGAAATGCCGAAGTGTGAAATGGAGAAATGAACGCAAGATTCAATGAAGACAATTCAACGGTGCAGATGAATTTGAATAAGATCGGAGGGATATTGTTGAACTTCACAGTATAACTGCTAGAAACAAATGATGGTTTCTGTCAGAGGATAAGATCGTCTATGACAGAGAAGACGAAGAGTCTCAACTGCTAGAGAAGCTGAGGAATCTCGATATAACACCCAGTGATGATGAATGCGGGGGTGAAACCGCCAGAAAAGCTAAAGAGTTGCCATGATGATCAGGCAGAGCACTCACAAGAGGTAGGAGAGGTAGAACAGAGAGAGACGAGGTGGAAGATATGAGAGGGATAGTGGTGGAAGAGTGAAGTGGAGAAAACACCCCTATGTGGAGGAGATTGGGGGGTGGAGAGGACGCAAGAGCAAGAAGAAGATTGCATGCACAAGGTGCAAAGAGACTATAAGAATGTTGAACAAAGAAGAAATGTGACTGTAGCGGTTGATTGAGGTGTGAAGAAGGAGGGAGAGCGCAGTAGCAGAAATTCACATAAGGGGAATGGTGCATTGAAGGGACATGGTGCATAGAGAATAAAAGGAAAAAGAATAGAAAGCACAAGGAGTGTGCAAAAGACACTGATGCAGACAGAGAAGCGCAGTAGCAGAAATTCACAGAAGGGGAATGGTGCATTGAAGGGACATGGTGCATAGAGCATAAAAGGAAAAAGAACAGAAAACGCAAGGAGTGTGCAGAAGACACTGATGCAGACAGAGAAGCACAGTGTAGCAGAACAGTGATGAGACTGGTAAGCCATTGAAGAACTTTATATCATTGTAATAATTCATAATAGAAAAGGTTTATATTTCAGGGTGGTAGGGAGGTGCTAGAGAGGACTATTTTCCTCAGAGGTTCAAGTGGGTGCTTGAACAAAGGGAGTTGTAGCTTCCATCTGGTTGCAGCCAGAGAAACCAGGGTGGCAGGGTGGTGCAAGGGAGAACTGTTGTTCTCTGTTACACAGGTTGGTGCCTGTGTGACTAGAAGTTGGTGCTTCCATCCAGTGGGTGTTGGAACACTTACGGAGTTGGTGGTTCCTTCTAGTGGATGCTAGAGAAACTAGGGAGTTGGTGCTTCCTTCTAGTTGGTGCTAGAGAATCCAGAGAGTTGGTGCTCTCAGAAAGTAGCAGCTTGCAAAACAGAGGTTGTAGCCTCATTATGAGTTGGTGCTCATATGTATGATAATGTAAAGAATGTGAAGATTACTTATCATATAAAGAAGAATTTTTTTTTACCCATTATGGGTTTCCTCAGGAAATATCTGTCTCTGTGTATCTCATATGTGTGACTAATGCTGAATGTTCTATTGCTTACTTCCCTACATTATTGTGACTGTCATTAAATCCTATGTAAAGAGTTTAAAATACGCATAATTGTTTAAGCACAGGTACAAATGATTCACCCCCCCCTCTCAGTTGTGCAACATAAAGTGTGTGCAGTATGGAGGACAGCGGGCCTCATGTATATGATATGTGTTATAGGTTGGTGAGCCAATTATTATAAGCTAGAATGGTTATGTTTTGGTATTAAGCCAAAATGCCTAGATGTTAAAGCCCAGTGCGCCTATTTTGTACATGTCTCGTGATTAATATAAAATACATCGCTGCGTGCAAACCGACCACAATAAAAGATATGGGGGACTGAACTTCACCAGTTAGGGAAAGAGAGGGCCAAAAGTCAAGGGAATATTGTATTAATATTTCCTAAAGCAGAAAGTATGGATAATTATTTTATCATAAGTTCTAAAGTTGGGGACAAGTGGACCAAAGTAACTTCCGATATGACAAGTGTCAAGTTGAGGATATGCATTCATATCGCGAGGACTTATCTCTTTTGGTCACTTTTCATGGGGATTCTTACCAGCAGCTTGACCACCATTTTATCACCATCACTTTCATGATGAGTATCATAGTGATTCCTTCCTACACTCAGTTATCCAGTCAATGATTCCATGACCATTTTCACTCACGGAGTTTGCTATCCTTGAAACATCTATTTCACCATATCTGAGCCTGTTCCCATAGCCTTTTCCGGTTGGTGTATTTGGTTAGCTTGGAGCAGGATTGAAGAAGCAGGTTGTCAGGATCGTGAGCAATTCCCCAAGCGAGAGAATTGTTGGGGATTGATTCCCGAAGGTGCGAAACTGTAACTACAATGCTCTAAGACTTCTAGTCTGGCCTGTTGTTGAAGCTCTGGAAGGGAAGTGGGGCAGTCGAGGGACTGTTGAGCAGAGAAGGGGAACACTTCCTTGGGTGGGACAGGCATGTGGGGAATGAGAGTTTGTAGGTTGTTAGTTGAGTGAGAACCTGAGACAGAGTCTTTCATATTGTCCATGAGCCTTAGCCTGGTTAGAAACGCTTTACCCTGGGTGGAGTTAAGTCCCAGCTCGGGGGTGACTCATTGTTGAGAGTGATGAACAATGTAGTCTAAGGCTGGGAGGTTCGTGGACGGTCTGTATGCAGTTGGTGACAATCTTTCCAAGATAAGTACCAATTGTATGATAAAATGATATGTTGCATTGTTATTTACATGCCTATGTTACGGTTTATCATATATGTAATTATAATTGCCTGTATGTTTATGGTTATTTCCCTGTATATGCTGCATATCTATAGTTACTGTTATTTCAGTATAAATTTGTATATTACAGAAGGTAATTTTTTGTTTATGTTTATATGTAAAGTTTCTGCAAGAGTGTTCTATGTATATGTTTAAGTTGCATGCAATTTGAAGAGAAAATTTATGTGGCATAGCTCAGTTGATTAATAGGTATGTTACCATATGTTCCATAGTAAGGGAATGAAAGAGTTCCCTAGAGTAGCATGGCCCGACTTGTTTTAGACTGGGGATGTTACCAACTAGTGTCAGAGCATGAAAGGTTTCTCTGGAGTGGCGTCCCCCGGCCTGCGAGTGGCCTGGGGAACGTTACAAATTGGTATTAGAGCTTCAGTTTCAACACTAAGCCTGGATGGGCCAGAGGGGTTTAGTTGAAGTGAATATTCACAGAAGAGTAACTTCAAAGTGACCAAAATTCAAGTCACGAAGCGTCCATGAAAAATGTTGGTGTGCAAGTGTGCGCGGTAAGTTGTGGCGTCGCACGGAATATTATTATGTGCGGATGCATGTGCTGAATTTAGCCCTGCGTGGTGAGCACGCACATAGTAATGTGCACATGGGGTGCACAAGTATTGCTTAACACCGAGGAGTTTTGTTGGTACGTGCATAGTATGAGTATAAGTTGTTTCACAACAGTGTATTCAATGGTGCACGTAGACAATTGTGCACGATGGAACATATTGCACTTTGACATGGTGCAATGCATAGGGAGAAATGCATGTGGAGTATCGATGCACAATACCAAAACTGTGTGCAGTGGATATTGGCACACAATGTAGAAAGTAGCATGTGCAAGTTGTTGGTGCGATGGAGAAGAAATTCATAGTGGATATAGGTGCGTAGAAAAGTGTTTTACCTTTTGATATTGCTATGCATGATAAATATAAATGTATAGGTTGAATTTTAGTGCGCACGAAGTTGCTTGGAAGGTGATGAGTCTAAGTTTAATTTGCATAATATTAGAAGAAAAAGAAACACACAATCACATCGAAGCATTAATTAAAAATAATTCTGAGTTTTATATTCCTCCGATTCAGACAGATGAAAGTGAAATATAAGATTATAATAAAAGCATATTATAAAAGAAAACAAGATTCATAACACCACCAGATAGAATTTGTAATAAACAATCTAAAATCTGTTTCTGTATTTATATAATCATATTAATCAAAAAATTACAAAAGGGGGATGACAACAGTTATCTTGTTGTAAAAAGGGTCATTTAAGAACATGCCTATCATCTCTGGTGCTCCTTACCTCCGCTACCAGTTGTTCAAAAATTCGTTGAAACATGCTTAATCTTAGTTGAAGACTCACTTCAGCTTAGCGATCTCCTCCTTTAAAGAATCTAACCAGATCGGTTGATTCTCTCCAGCACTTTTAGCCGTGGATTTCTCCTTCTTCTGTCACTTGCTCCTTTTCTTCTTAGCGGCTGGCCTGTTGATGACTAAATCCTTCATAGTGGGATTCAACCTGACTTCCAACCATGATTCTATAGCCAACTTTGTGTGGAATTTAGTCACTAGAATGTGCGCAAGGAACCTTTCCTCCTTATTCACAAGAAAGTCTAGTATGTTGCCCAAATAACTAGTCTCACTCGATTTAGCCTTGTTCATGTATCTCAGGTTGTGGATACCGAAATTCTTTTACAGAGAGCAGAAATTCGAGCAGTTTGGAGATTACTTCGGTTATGGATACACAAATACCTTCATACTTGAGGATCGGTAATTATAGAATTCCAATTATGAAGCACAGACGGATTACGTACAAGAGCATTGGGTTTCCATGCTCATCTAATCCATTTCGAATGATTATCTTTTGAGTTCATTACATGGCAGCATTCAGCTGACGTCACATGGCTGCGAAGTACCGAACGAGTGAAACGGGGTGATCTGACTAGCCGTCATCTGCTCCACGAGTGGTGGATTTGACATGTTGAGACATGTGATACCACGTCTTGGCGAAAGTGGTTTTGACAAACCACCTTCTTGCACAGATGTATCTCTGAAGGCACTGCGCATATATGTTTTCAAGACTTGGGTCTTATCTAGAATTGTCATGGTGATAACACCACGAAATCGGGAGAGATAATTCTGATGTGTATATTGAACCAAAATGGTGCATATTCTCATGAATTGTTGAATTGTTAGCCTGATAAGTTTCGATGGCTGCACATTTTGAAGAATTAACAACAACTAGATCATATCAGACTAGTGCAGAGTCCATAGGAATGGAAGAAGCACAGGGGAATTACAGTCAGCAAGATGAGAACAGAGGGGTGGATGTCCATTTGGGAATTAAAGGAACGAACTCCAACGGACATGGAGAAGAAAGGAATGAAAACATGAATATGGCTGAGACCATTAAGAATTTGCAGAAGGATGTCCAAAGCCACAAAGTTGATAATGAAAGTCTTATGCGAGCCAAAGAGCAACAGGATGACTTCAACATGAAGTTATTGGAGGGATTGAACAAAATAGAAAATAAATTGGTTAAGGAGAGTAGCTCAAGCAAATCTGGAAGTCACAAACCTTCAGATGAGAAAAGAAAAGAAAAAAGTGTTAGTAGACATCACCATCATTCCCCAAGGCATTCCAATAAGAGAGCAGGTAACAACTCAAGTCTATCCCCTGTAAGAAGGTATAAGAGGTCTGGGGTGGATGAGCTGCAAGGAGAAATGAACAAAATCAAACCTCCTACATTTGATGGTGAGCACACGAAGGATGAAGATGCAGAAACATGGTTGTTGGGCATGAGAAAGTATTTTCAATTGCATAATTATTCTTCTCATGCAGAAGGTAGAATTGTTATCTATCAACTCAAAGGAAAAGCCTTCATGTGGTGGGATCAACTTGTGCAGGTGCAACACATTGAAGAGAAACATTTTACTTGGAGGGAATTCAAAAAGTATTTTGAGAAGAAGTACTTGACTAAGAGATACTACGACAAGAAAATGAAAGAGTTCTTTGAACTCAAGATTGCGAGTATGACCATAGATGAATATGAGAGAATATTTCTGGAACTGCTAAAGTATGTCTCATTCATCAAGGATGAGACAATCAACATTCAAAGGTATTTGAGTGGGCTGCCACCGTTTATCAGTGAAAAAATACAGTATGATGATCCCAAGACATTAGAAGAGACCATAAGGTGAGCTAAATGCCTATATGATCAGTAGAAAGCAAGGCCAAGTTTCCAAAAGGCTTGGGAAGACAATAAGAAATTCAAGATGGATCAGAGGAAGAAGGGAGCTAAGCCACCATTCTTTATAAATAATCCACAAGGACAACAAACGCCTAAAGAACCCTGAATGATTGACACTGGGGGTCAAGGGCCAAGGAAACCACCTATGCAATGTTGGGGCTGTAAAGGAGACCATAGGTTCAGAGATTGTCCTCACAGAGGTGAAAAAGGAAGGGTTGTTCACAATGTACAACAAACTGAAATAGTGGAGAACATGGGCATATATGTTCCAAGGATTTATGCAACCCTGGACAATAAGCAGGCAGAGTATCAGTCCCACATGATTGAAGTGGAAGGTATGATCAACAACCAAACCATTGCTATTTTAATTGATTCAGGAGATGTTCATAGTTATATAGACCTTAAGATGGTGGAAATTTTGCAATTGCGAAGAAGCAAGCATGGGAAATCCTAGTTGGTGCAACTGGCTACTGGAGTCAGAAGAAAAGTTAATGATATGGTTAATTCATGCCTCATAGATTTGAATGGATTGGACACCGAGGAAGATTTAAACATCTTTCCTTTAGGTTCCTATGATTATCTAATTGGGATGGATTGGTTGGACCAACATCACACTCTCTTAGAATGTCACAATAAATATTTTACTTGCCTGAATGAGGAAGGGAAGCTAAGGAAGGTACAGGGAATTTCCAGGGCAGTAACCATTAGAGAAATTTCAGCATTACAGCTGAAGAAATGTTACAGAAAAGGATGTCAAATAATTGTAGCTCATTTGGCAGAGACACCTAGAGATAAGGTGCCAAATTTGGAGGATTATGTAGTCCTAGAAGATTTTGAAGATTTGTTCAAGGAGGTACCTGGACTACCCCCAAGGAGAGACATTGATTTCTCTATAAATTTAATGCCTGGAGTAGCACCAGTATCAAAGACTCCTTACAGAATAAGTACACCAGAATTGAAGGAGTTGCAAATGCAGCTTGAAGAACTTCTGAAGAAGGGGTATATACACCCAAGCATGTCACCTTGGGGTTCCCCAGTATTGTTTGTGAGAAAGAAATATGGAACACTAAGGTTGTGCATCAAAATTCAGACAGTTGAATAAAGTGATTGTTAAGAACAAGTATCCTTTGCCAAGGATTGATGACCTCTTTGATCAATTGAAGGATGCAAAGATATTTTCAAAGATAGATCTCAGATCAGAATACCATCAGGTAAGGATTAAAGAAGAATATGTCATCAAGACCGCCTTCAGGACAAGGTATGGTCATTATGAGTTCATAGTGGTGCCATTTGGGTTGTCAAATGCACCAGCTGTTTTCATGTGCTTAATGAATGGTGTTTTCCGAGAGTATTTGGACAAGTTTGTCATTGTCTTTTTGGATGACATTCTTATATATTCCAAGTCAGAGGAAGAGCATGAACATCATTTGAGGATGGTGTTGCAATTATTAAGGGAGCGTCAGTTGTATTCCAAATTAAGAAAGAGCTCATTTTATCAGAAACAGATTCATTATTTGGGGCATATCATTTCAAAGGATGGGATAATAGTGGATACTGAGAAGATAGAGGCCATTAGAGAATGGTCAGCGCCGAATAATGTGACAGAGGTGAGATCATTCATGGGTCTTGCAGGCTACTACAAAATATTTATTGAAGTATTCTCAAAGATTTCACACCCAATCACTTCTTTGCAAAGAAAGGGAGTGAAGTTTCAATGGACATTGGATTGCGAGAAGAGTTTCCAACACCTGAAGCAATTATTGACAAGTGCTCCAATATTAAGGATCACAGACTGAGATGAAGACTTCATCGTGTGCACCAATGCATGTAATGAAGGACTTGGTGGAATCCTCAGTCAAAATGGGTTTTTTCATATGTTATGAATCAATGAAGTTGAAGGATCGTGAAAGAAACTATGCCACTCATGATTTGGAGTTGGTAGCCATAGTGCATGCCTTGAGGAAATGGAGACACTACCTCATGGGAAACAGGTTTGAGCTAAGAACAGACCAAAATGGTCTGAAATATTTATTTGATCATCCAAATCTAAATGTTAGGCAAAGCATATGGTTAGAATTTCTAAGCGAATATGACTTTGATATAAAGCATATCAAGGGGAAAGAGAATAAAGTGGTTGATGCACTCAGCAAGAAGGTGCATGAATTACATGTTATAGCCATTAGCATGTATAAAACTGATATTAAAAGAAAAATTCTGGAGGTTGCAAATGTAGATCTGCAATACAGAGAATTGGTAGCAATGCTATAGCAGGGTAAGATGCCACAAAAGGTGGATAATTATAATTTGGGAATAGATGGAATATTGTTGTGCAAGAACATAATTTTTTTGTTCCAAATGTCCAGGACTTGAAACGTATGATTTTGCATGAAATGCATAATGTTCCTTATGCAGGGCACCCTGGATATCAGAAAACTGTGGCAGGGATCAAGAGCCATTACTTTTGGCCAGGTATGAAGAGAGAGATTGTTGAGTACATCGCTAGATGTATGGAATGCCAAAAAGTTAAAGCTGAGAATGGGCACCCAACAGGGTTGTTGCAACATTTAACCATTCTTGAATGGAAGTGGGAAGTGGTGACAATGGATTTTATTATGGGATTGCCTAGAACAAGCAAGCTGCATGATTCGATCATGGTGGTGGTGGACAAGCTTACGAAAGCTGCCCATTTTATTCCACTAAAAACTACGCACAAGGCAACAAATGTTGCTGATATTTTCATGAAGGAAGTGGCACTATTGCACAGGATTCCTAAAACAATTGTGTCTGACAAAGACCTAAAAATCACCTCGAATTTCTGGAAAGGATTGTTCAAAGGATTCAGAACAAATCTGAACTTTAGTATAGATTATCATCCCAAGACTGATGGACAGACAAAGAGGGTGAACAAAGTGATAGAAGATTTACTGAGAATGTATGTGATGGACAAACTATCAAAATGGGAAGACTACCTACACTTGGTAGAATTTTCTTACAACAATGGGTATCAAGCATCATTGAAGATGAGCCCATTTGAAGCACTTTACGATAGAAAGTGCAATACTCCAGTGAGTTGGGATAATCCAACTGATAGGACAATATTTGGGCCAAATTTTCTCAGGGAGATGGAGGACCAACTGATAAAAATTAAGCAGAATTTAAAAGTTGCCCAAGACAGACAGAAAAGTTATGTCGATAAGAACAGAACTCATAGAGAATTCAAAGTGGGTGATCATGATTTCCTGAAAGTGAAAGCTAACAAGAGTTCCCTGAAGTTGGGAAGCTGCACCAAGTTGGCATCCAGATTTTTTGGGCCATTTGAAATCCTAGAGAGGATTGGTCCAGTTGCTTATATGATTGCATTGCCTGCATCTATGTCTGTTCATAATGTCTTCCATGTATCATTGCTAAAGAAATATATACCTGATGCTAATCATTTTATTTATTGGAATGTGATTCAGGTGGAGGAAGAAGGCGCTTTTCAAGTGCATCCAATGCACATTTTGGACCAGAAAGTCAAGCAGCTCTGGAACTGAGCCACATGGCTTGTAAAGGTTCAATAGACCTGGTACGGTCCTGAGGACGCTACTTGGGATCATGAGGATGCAATGTGGACAAAATACTTGCATATTTTTTAAGATTTGGAAAACTATGTTGTATATGGGTGTATGATGCACTCAAGACAATGCATATATAAAGGGGGGGGGATTGTAATATCCATCAGCTGAACCGAATTGTAAATGTAATATAAGTGTACTTAAGCTAGTGAGATGTTTTGACATCATTTTGTAATGCACTTCCCTTGGCATAGTGCACGCATGAACTGCGTAGTAAAATGATGTAGTATGCACATTCCTGGATACTGCACGCAGTAACTAAAGTGCGCACAGTATGGAGGACAGTGAGCCTCGTGTATATGATATGTGTTATAGGTTGGTGAGCCAGTTATTATAAGTTGGGATTCTTATGTTTTGGTATTAGGCCGGAACACTTAGATGTTAAAGGCCAGTGCGCCTATTTTGTACATGTCTCATGATTAACATAAAATACATCGTTGCATTAAGACCGACCGTGATAAAAGAGATGGGGGACTAAACTTCACCAGTTAGGGAAAGGGAGGGCCAAAAGTCAAGGAAATATTACATTAATATTTCCTAAAGCAGAAAGTATGGATAATTATTTTATCCTAAGTTATAAAATTGGGGACAAGTGGACCAAAGTAACTTCTGATATGACAAGTGTCAAGTTGAGGACATGCATTCATATCGTGGGGACTTATCTCTTTTGGTCACTTTTCACCAGGGATGATTTTAGGGGCTAAATTTCGCTCATGGGCTAATTTTCTATGTTTTTTCCAAAAACGAGATTTGCTATTTTAAAAATGATTCGCCCAAATTCTATAGGATAAAATTATTTTGCCTTTAAAATCGCCAAAAATTTATAAAAACTATATAAAATTCTTAGGAATTTGAATATTTTTACAAAAATATATCCAATCATTTATAGTTGGCATATGAAGGATTAGTAATATTCACCAAGGTTTCTACATTTTAAAATAAATTTCCATTCTTAAAATCATCCCTGCTTTTCATGGGGATTCTTACTAGCAGCTTGACCATCATTTTCTCACCATCACTTTCATGATGAGTATCACATTGATTCCTTCCTACACTCAGTTATCCAGACAATGATTCCATGCCCATTTTTCACTCACGCAGTCCGTTATCCTTGAAACATCCATTTCACCATATCTAAGCCTGTTCCCGTAGCCTTTTCTGGTTGGTGTACCTGTTTATCTTGGAGCGGGATTGAAGAAGTAGGTTGTCATGCCCGTGAGAAATTCTCTGAGCGAGAGAATTGTTGGGGATTGATTCCCGAAGGTGCTAAACTACAGCTACAGTTCTTTGAGACTTCCGTTTCAGCCTGTTGTTGAAGCCCTAGAAGGGAAGTGGGGCAGCTGAGGGACTGTTGAGCAGAGAAGGGGCACACTTCCTTGGGTGGGACACGCACGTGGGGAATGAGAGGCTGTAGGATGTTAGTTGAGTGAGAACCTGAGAGGGATTTTTTCCTGTTGTCCATGAGCCTTAGCCTGGTTAGGAACCCTTTACCCTGGGTGGAGTTCAGTTCCATCTCGGGGGTGACTCACTGTTGAGAGTGATGAACAGTGTAGTCTAAGGTTGGGAGGTTCGTGGATGGTCTGTATGTAGTTGGTGAAAATATTTCCAAGATAAGTACCAATCGTATGATAAAATGAGATGTTGCATTGTTATTTACATGCCTATGTTATGGTTTATCATATATGTGATTATAATTGCCTGTATGTTTATGGGTATTTCCCTGTATATGTTGCATATCTGTAGTTACTTATATTTCAGTATAAAGTTGTATATTACAGAAGGTAATTGTTTGTTTATGTTTATATGTAAAGCTTCTGCAAGAGTGTTGTATGTATATGTTTAAGTTGCATGTAGTTTGAAGAGAAAATTTATGTGGCATAGCTTAATTGATTGCTAGGTATGTTACCGTATGTTCTGCAGTAAGGGATCGAAAGCATTCCCTAGAGTAGCATGGCCCAGCCTGTTTAAGACTGGGGATGTTACCAACTGGTGTCAGAGCATGAGAGGTTTCTCTGGAGTGGCTTCCCCTGGCCTGCAAGTGGCCGGGGGAATGTTACAAAAACTATCGCCAAACCTTTCAAATTTTTCATATTAATGAATAGTAAGATTAGACCAAGTTTCTACATCTTAATATAAATTTCCATCCTTAAAATTATCCTTGATTTTATTGTTGACAACAATAACCAGAAGAATCCAATTTGAGTAGAGGTCATCAAGAATTTGAATCTCTCGATGATTCCCTAACCCTATCCATACATCATTAGTTCATTGAGACAATTAAAATACATCCATGATAGTTAGTGATGTCGCTTGCATTGCATCATCAATACCTTCAAAGATCAGGTATTGTGTGATGTTTCCCCCCTTGAATTTTGTGATGTTCTTTTAGGAGAACCATATACGTGGAAGTGTTTTGTTTTTTCCAAGTCTAGGCCCTATAGTGATCACATTTATAGGATGTTAGAGGTAGACCTAACTATCATAGTCACTCTAATCATAGTTAAGAAATGTAGGAGGGTAATCTCTTAGATAAATAGATTTTTCATCATCATGGTTTGGTAGGAAGACAACAATAGATAACCACAACCAACAAGGCCTTTGTAAGGGGTCTCTTTACATAAAAAAAAGTATTTGGACAAGATGGTGGAAGAATATTGAGATATATTTTCCTCACCTGTAGGGATACCTTTGCACTATTATGTAAAGCATGCAATTGATTTGACACTAGGTGAACCTCTACCTAATGACTTGGTATATATATTCTCTCTTATAGAGAGAAAGTAGATCAAACACTAGATTCCATTGCTAATACATAAGGGATGCATTCGACCAAGATACTCACCTTGTATGACCTCGATTGTGTTGGTTAAAAAGAATATGGGACATGAAAAATCTATATTGATTACAAAGCCCTGGAAAAAGTTAAAGTCAAGAACTAGTATCCAATCCCCCAAATTGATAATCTTCTCGATTATCTCAAGGGAATCAATATTTCTATAAAATTAGGTTTTGAATTCAAGTTATCACTAATGGCCAATCAAGAAAACTAATGTGTGGAAGACAACCTTCAACACTAAATAAGATCTCTTAGAGGCATTGGTAACCCCATGTAAACACATGTCATATTCCAATATAGAGAAGTGTCAATTCAACATGTAGAGAATTCAATATCTGAGATACATCATGGATGAGCTTGGCATGCATGTAGTTATAACCAAAATATAAGTCATTCATGATTTCCTAGACTTGAACAAGTTGAAGGAACTCTAAATATTCTTCAACCTTTCCAACTTCTATGCATCTTTGTGTTGGGGTTCTCTCATATTGCTCTGCCCTAATTTAGGTGACTAAGGGTGGATCCAAAGCCAAGTTTTTTTGAGGCCTAGGAACAACACAAATATTTTAAGGATTTAAAACACTGCCTCTTCTTGGTGCAATTCCTCATTTTGCTAAACCTATAAAAACCATTTGAGATCAAGACAAATGCCTCATGTTATGTTATTGGTGAAATCCTCACTTAACATGGATAGTAGGTATCCTATAATAATGAGACACTATATAAGATAGTTTATAGGTACCCCATCTATGATAAGGATATGTACTCCATTATGTAGCCATGTTGGAAGTGGAAGAATTATATTCTAGGAAATTAAATGATCATCAACGCCAACCTTTAGACCATGTAATTCATGTATATGTAGGAAAATGTTTAGAATGACCACCATCAAAAGTGGCTCACGCACCTTCAAAAATTCCACTTGAACATAAAGTACAAGAAGAATAACACAAACCAAGTTGTGCACTACCTCGGTCGACCTCTAATTATGGCATTCACGGCAATGCTTAATTCTTGTGTACATGAGACTTCCAAGTCGCCTCAATTGTATGACAATGATCCTAAATTTGTTGCTACATATTAGGCGTTGGCCACAAGTAAACAAGTTTCATAATTTCATCTCCAAGATGGACTTCTGTGTCATTTGGTTTATCTCTATGCTCCTTTAGCAAATGTGAGAAACCAATTTGGGAGGCACATTACTATAGGGTGACAAGGCACTTTGGTGTGTTGAAAATAGTGGTAGTACTACATAAGCACTTCTACTAGCCAAATATTTGGTAGGACATCAACAAGTATATAAGATTGTACATTTCCCTTGCCATCACTAAACCTACCATCAAGAAGTAGGGACTATACCCTTCTCTGCCTACTCTATATACACCTAGGGAGATAATATCAATGGACTATATGTCAATCCCATCCTCAACCAAACAGGGTATGGATTGTGTATTTGTGGTTGTTGATCGGTTTCATAAGATGAGCATTTTGGAACCCTATAAGAAAAATATCACAGTTGAAGCCACTTCTAAGATCTTCTTGGAGCACATTTGGGTTCATTTTGGGTTTCCATAAACAATTAGTTTAGATAGGGATAACATGTTCCTCAACACTTTCTATTCTAGCCTATGGTTAATGATGGACACTAAGTTGATCAAATCCAATGTCTTCCACTCCAAAACCGATGAATAGATATAGGTAGTCAACAAGATGATTACTAAGCTTATCCTCAAAATAAAAAAACTCCAAGCATCGATGTACATTGGATGAAATCCTTCCTTATGTTCAACATAGCTACAATAGAGCGCTTCATAATTTTTTTGGCCACAACTTTTTAGGTGTACCTACGGTTCCAACCATTCGCCCCAATTGAAGTTTCTATGCCTATTGCATCTGCACATGAAGGATCCTCCCATGCTCAAATTGAGGTAGACATAGTAGCCAATTTTTGTTGAATTTATTTAACACATCCAATAATAATTTCAGGATATTTTGTAGAAACCCAATGCCAAGTACAAGTAGTGAAATTATTAGCATTGGGTTTCATACAAGTTTCTTGTTGGTGATAAATTATGGGTGCACTTGTATAAGAGTGACTCATATGCCTCCACAAGAATATTAGACCACTATGATATGGGCTTTACACCATCACCAATGTTGTGGGTGATAATTCTTTTGAATTGAGTACTCCACCTTTCCTTATCTTACACTCTGTATTTAATGTGGCTCCATTTCAACCATATTTTCCACCTCTACTGGATACCTTAGAGGTGGAAGAGAACTTGGTCCCTATAGAACCGAACCATGACTACATTGTGCAAGCTACAATTGACCAAATCATGCACACCAAGATGAAATACATCCACTAGTAGAACCTATAGCTCTACAATATTGTTAAAGTAGGGAAGCTTCTTCACTAGGGTAAGTGGTTCACCAAGAACTAGATTTAGCATAAATTTCCCCATTTGATGGTGGAACATGTTGCAATGGAAAACATTACTTCCTAAAGGGGGGCGACTAATCCATGTGGATATAGGTGGCCACCCAAGTCTACCATGAACTTAGACACAGTGATATAGCTTGCCATTTTTATAATAGTTTTATAGGTCTTGAACTTCCACTGCATTTTTTGAGCACTAGCCATACTTTTTTGGAGGTTAACATGACCTAGGTATCCTCAATCACCAAGATAGAAAAATACCAAACACATGGAGCTCAAAATAAGATTTGTAATGGTCTAGTAAATGGACGAAATTGATTTTGTATGTGAAAGTTGTAGACTAGAGAAGTTGACATATAAACTAGGATCCTTAAGGATTTCATTCTCGATGCCATCTCATCTCCTAGGGTCAGGGTTTTGGATCTTAGAGATTTTGCATCTTAGGGTTTTATAGTTTATGCTAACATGTAGTTTCAGCCTCTTATGAGGGGATTTTTGTGGATGAGAATAGTTGACACATCTCTTCTTATAGACAAGCTACCTCCATTCCAACCAGTTTGAAGTGTTTTCACTATTTCATTCATTAATAGAGTTTGGGTTGCCCCATATTACTGTGCTCTTTGCAATATATCTATTTTATTTTTCCTATTATTGTTATTTTCATTCTGTTCTCGACATGATATTAAGCATGAATCATATCCATTCCCTATAGATGTAAATCCACATTTTGTTCAAGGAAAACAACATATTGGATCCCATCTTGTATTGGCAGTGTGGATTGGCTTGAGATGTCATTTGGTAGGTTTGATTAACATAATATTTTGATGAAAAAAATAAAACAAATAGAAGAAAAATGGGTTGTAAAGCACATGTCCTACATAGAAGACAAACATATTTCCAATCCTTTTTCACTTGAGATAGATTCACTTATATGGGTTGTAGATGAGAAGATTGCTAACTTAGTTATAGTGCAGATGTTTAAGAAACCCCTTTTGTATATGAAATGTGTTTATTTATTGAATGTGACTTCTCATTTCAATAGAGAAACTTTGTTGGAAGAAGGAAGATATGTTCTTGTCTATAGGGTTGTTTTGGTAGGTGGTCTCCATGTGGCCATTAGGTCTTAGTTCATGACCTTATTTCCCTTTTCCTTCCCCTTTTCAAATTGTTGTTAGTTCCCTTTCCCTTTCAATTTTTTTTCACCAAAATCCCTTTTTCGAGTATCGAGAACTAGCAATAATTAAAATAATGACATGGATTATGTTGAGAACAAAATCAAGGATAACATTAACTTAGAAAATAAACATAAAGATATAGTGAGAACCATTTTTTAATGAGGCAATGTTTAAAAACATTGTAAAAGTACGATGATTAGAACAATGGTATCTATCTCTTGGAAGAGATTAATTTGTTATTCCCATTAACAAAATCCCCTATAAAGAAAGGTTGAAACTATATTTTCTAATGATTATAATATCTTAAGAGGAAAAAAAACTTAATATGCAAGAACCATAACCCTAATATGAAGTTAATGTTAAGTATGATGCTAAGATGGATGGAGTGGATCTTGACACAAGAAAAGGGGATCCTTGCCATGGCCATAACTTTTCAATTAGTGATATATTTTGGGTTTTCTATATATCATTGTATGAAAGATAATTTGCAATAGTGGTCTTGATGCCCCTAAGCATGGGAAGACCTTGAAAAATGCATGAGAATTTCAATCCATGAAAACTGCAAAAAATCTTAGTATCGTGACCTTTTGAAGATGACTTGGATGACCACCTTGTTCAAATGATATACACAATGAGTTGTCGCTAAAATAGTTTCTAGCTAGCCATGGGATTACATCTCACAAAGCCAACCCTGTGTTGAGGTCCATAATGTGATAAAGGTATTTATCTCAAACACCAACCCCAATCAATTATTGGAAAAATGGTCAACTATTTATCACAAGCCATTGCTAAATAAGAAAGATCAATAATAAGTCTATGCAATCTCAAAATCTACTAACAACTTGCTCTATAAACATTCAAACAACTGGAATCCTCCTGGTTAATAATTGTTGCCACTCTACAACAATACAAAAAAGTTTCATTGAACCAATTTTTTTCAATTTTTATTTGTCTCTCATTCACCATCATCCCCACATGAATGGTTAATCCAACAACCCATAAACAAAGCCTAAGTTTGATATGGTTGTCCAACTATAAGAACTCTAAATCCCAATTTATGAGCAAACAAAATAGATGTGAAAATTAACCCCTTCAATTTCAAAACGGATACCTCCATAAGAATAAGATAGTTGTTGTTTCAAGTAAAGATCCTACTCAAAACAAATACTTTTCTTCTAACATACATGAGTAACCAAAACAAGCAAATATCTCTCACGTTAGTAAATAGTTGTGCATGGTAAAATGCATTACCATTTTCCCTTCTCACACATGAGCCCTCATCATTTTTCCTAATGCATATGTATGGTAAAATTAGTCGCTATTTATGCTTGTAACACATCATCCCTCCTCATTTATCCTCTTGAATAATCATTATATTTTATTATTATTAGATCTTCCCGTTCTTTACACTATATATTATAAGTCATATTATATATTATAAATCATTTATTTGGTAAGGAACCTCAAATATTTCCGAGTACAAACAATTTTGCATAAATTATTCACAATCATTTTTATTTAGCTAATAGTTAAAAAAAAAATAGATTTTTATGAATAAGTCTATCTATTAAAAAGTTTGTAATCTTGTACGTCCTAAGAAAAGACATGCGGAAGCTTTGCAAATCTTTACCCTATCTCTATGTTAAATTTATATTTTCTTTGAAGTCCCTTTTTAGATTGAACACAAGATGTTGGGATGTTCAATTGGTGCTTCAATATACATTGTTGGGATATGGATTTGATATCAAGTATGAGTTACAATATACAATGTGGGGATATGGATTTCATATCAATTATGGGTTACTACTCTTTATGTTTTTATTAATTTCAAATTTAAATATTTTTGCAAAGGAGTGCCTAAACAAGTGTCCACAAAAACCCACAATCGTATTAAAAAACATTGATTTAATGATCGAATTTTTGGAAGTGTTAATGTTTATGGTTTTTATGGAATAATATGTCCTTTTATGGTTTACATAGAATAATATGTCCTTTCACAATTTTGGGGATTTTTCGCTATCTGTAATGTCCTCTAGTCCAATTGAGGTCCATTACGTGTGGAATATTCATAAAAAAATCTAAATTTATGCTAACTAGTTAATTTTCTGTAGTTTTCAACTACGAATTACAACCAGATTTAACTACTATCTGTTACCATTATTTAAATGTATCTACAACATGCTCAAAACAACATGAATGCAACTTAAATAACTCAACACAACAACATATATATTCTTGTTAAACACATAGTTCATGCACAATGATTTAACTCATAAATACAACACATAAACACTTATCTTTTAACTCAGTTGTGTAACCAACTACTTGGGATAGACGTTCCAACTAATCATAGACTTGTTGTTCCAAATCTCAACAAAAATTCACCCCCAAGCTGAGGCCAGTAATCCACAAAAGAGGTTGGTCTCTCACTATCCACTCACAACTCATAAATCCCACAACCAATTGGTATTCTCCTACAACTATCTCAATTTTCCACCAACTCTCTTCCTCTCAACTTTCCCAAGCCAAGGAATGTACCCTTCACTGATATCATTCCCTTGGGCGTCACATTCGTTTATTAGGGTCTCTCTGGCACATGTAACCACAAATCTCTCTGTTGGGAACTCAAGGGAGCTCACTACCAGGAAAACTACTAGGAAAAACAACAACACTTGTTGTTACCGTGAAAATCACATAGGAGTTCACTCTTCAAGCCTGAAAACCTAGTTCTTCATTATTTAGCTCCAAATACGCTCCAGAAACGCTCCAACATGCTCCAAAATGTTCCCTCTATGGATGCTCCAGGTCCAAGCTCTCTTTCTTGTTCTCTGCATGTCGTTCATGCAAAAACTTGACTGCCTAAAAATGCTATAACTTACCATACATATTTCTCTCCTTTGTCTTGCTTTCTTGACTCACACACTTCCCCAAGCTGACTGTACTAAGCCCTCCCTCTTGCATGCATTCAATGATTGGCTTTGGGGACACTCAATAAAAAAATAGAGTTTAACACATAATGGTAATAAAATTCAAGAATGTGGGTGGAATTAATAGACATGGGTAATTCCCCTTTGGATCCCTCTTAGACATTATCCTAGACCTTCCCCTCTCTTATGGATTAATTCATCCCCCATATTTTTCCATGTCCCCTTAGTGGCTAACATCACATTTTAGTATTCAAATTCATAAATACATTTCACATATACATCGTTTGGCCACGACCATACATTATATCTACATTAAGAAATAATTAAACGATGGATTATAGCAGGGATGTTACATCACCCCCTTACAATTATGCATTGTCCTCGATTCACACTATGCCGATATACATACATACATACATACATACATACATACATACATACATACATACATACATACATATATATATATATATATATATATATATATATACAAATTTACATCACAATACCAAGAAATAAAATTCTGCAATTTTTTTATGACTCCATCAAAAGTTCCAACCATAATCTCCTATTCCTCTCAACCTGCTGCCCCCAGGAATGCATGATTCATTTATCAAGGATAATCCAAATGATAGGACATGAATGACAGAAATTGCAACTCCACACTTGATGTGTTTTTCATTAACATGATAGGTGCGTAAGTACAAAGTAAACGATTGTTGGCCTTACTTAACAGATGACTCTTCCTATCACTGACGACTCTTCATACTTACATTAATGATACAATAACACAATCTCAAGGATTACATATCCAAAAATCCCCCCATTAATTCGAAGGGGTGTGTGTGAATCCAAGCATCATTCTGAACATTTCAAAATTTTCTCTTCCAAGCACTTTGGTGAAGATGTCCACAATTTGCTCATTTGTGGAACAATGTCTCAAGTGAATAGTCTTGTCTTCTACATGATATTGAATCAGGTGATAATTTGTATTGATGTGCTTAGTTCGATATGGAATCTAGGATTCTTGGCCAACTTGACTGCAGAAGTATTGTCAACTAGAAGAGGAGTATACTTCACTTTTTTTCCCTTCAAATCTTCAAGTATTTTCTTAAGCCACACAATCTCCTTTTTCACTGAACTATAACTGCCACATATTATGCCTCTGTTGTGGAATCTGCTAGAACTGACTATTTGCATGATCTTCAAGAGACAACTATTGATCCAAGACTCATGAGATAGAGTGAAGTTGACACTCCATTTTCCTTATCCCCAACAAAGTCTAAATCGTAATATCCGATTAGGTTGAAGTCATCCACCTTAGAGTACCCGAGTCCAAAATATTGATTTCCTTTCAAGTATTTTAGAACTCTTTTTGCAACATATCAATGTTCTTCACAAGCCTTTTACATTAACCTAGAAAGAATCCCAACAACAAATGAAATGTTCGGTCTGGTGGTAGTAATATAGATAAGACTTTTGACTAGTTGTCTATACTTGGTTGCATCCTCAAATTAATTCTATTCTTTTGATGTGATTTTCAAATTATGTTCCATTGGAGTAGACACAGGATTGCATTCAACCATGTCAAACTTGTTCAACAATTATCCAATGTAATTCTTCTAGGAGATGAATATGAACCTTAGATTTTAAATCACCTCAATGCCCAAATAGTAGTGAGGATGTCCCAAATCTATCATTCTGAATCCTTTCTTCAAATCTTTCTTTATGAATGCAATGTAGCTCTCATTGTTCCATATTATCAACATATCATCAACATATACTACATGATACACAACAAATTTTCAAACTTTCTTGACAAACAAAGTTGCATCGTAAAGATTGAAATGCTTGAAATTTAATTTCAGAAGATGCTCAGTTAAATTTTCATACCATGCTCGTGGTGCTTGTTTCAAGACATATAAGGATTTGATGATCTTGCATACTTTCTTTTCTTTTCCCTTCAGAACAAAGCATTTTGGCTAAGACATGAAAACATTTTATTTCAATTCTCCATTCAAGAAATAAGTCTTCACATCCATTTGATGAATTTTCCATCCATTCTGTGCTGCCATGGAAAATAGAATATGAATTGTAGACCATTTTTTCATGGGGGCTAAATTATCCTCATAACCAACACCTTCTTTCTATGCAAATCCTTTTTCCACAAGCCTCGCTTTGTGCTTGTCAAGTGATACATCTGATCTGTACTTATTCTTGAATACCCACTTGCAGCCTATTGGTTTGGTTTCGAATGGAGGATCCACCAACTTCCATCTTCCATTCTTGATGAGAGCACCATATTCCTTCTACATGGATTATTTCCATTCATGAGAAGTGGATTCTTCAAAGGAAGTTGGTTCAAGTTTAGTAGATAAATTCAACTCACAATCATACGAAACATCCATGTCATATACATCACCTGAGTTTGGATTATCTTCATTACCTCCATCTCATCTTGAGGAAATTTTGGTTCCTGTCTTTCCGACCTCATCAGGATGAACACTTTAAATTGTTATTGTGAGACATTTTGGTGGATTTTTTTGAGATGGTCCAGGTTGCTCAGTTGATTGAGATGGTGTCGATTTCTCGTCAAGCCTCAACTTTTCAATCCTCTTGATAACATTGTCCAAATGAACTTCAGGTTCTGATAAAGTGACAAGAACTTGTTCATGTGGGGAAGATGGTGCTTCAAAAGGAGATTCCATAGATTTAACCAAGATAAGGATCCCCAATTCAAGATGTGGAATCTCATAATCAAATTCATGATATGTATTTACACGAGAGAATTTTTCAAGATGATCAAGCTTCCTCTCAACAGTTTCATCTTTATCGGAGGATTTAAGAAAGATTACATCTCTAGAAAGGATGGATTTCTTGTTTTTTTCATCATAAAGATGATATCCCTTGGTGGTATTTGAGTATCCCAAGAAGATGCACTTTTGACTTCTTGCATCAAACTTTCTTCTTTTCTCCTTAGGAATCAAGGCATAACAGGTGGAACCAAAGACCCTAAGATGCCTCAACAAAGGAATGTGGCCATACCACATTTCATATGGAGTCTTTTTTTTAAGAGCATGAGATGGACACTTATTTTTGACATAAACCACACATAGAATAAAATCATCCCAAAAGATCAATTTAACATTCTTGAAAAACATCATGGAATAAGCCATATTTAGGAATGTCCTATTCATTCATTCAACCACACCATTATGTTGGGGATTGTATGGAAATGTGGTTTGATGTTTGATCCCATGTTGGCGAAGATAGCTTTCAAATTCATTAGATGTATATTATTTTCCATTATCAGTGCGAAGAGAGCTAATACGAGACTGAGCTTCATTTTGAATCCATGCATGAAAAATTTCAAAAGTTTCAAAAGCTTGTGATTTATCTTTCAACAAATACACCCAACACATTTTGGTGTAATCATCAATAAAAGCCATGATATATCTATTTCCATTTATAGAAGGAACATGCACGTGAACACACAAATAATAATGAATCGGTTCAAGTTTTCTACATGCTCTGGAAGTAGAATCATGAAATGGTTGTTTGTTGTGTTTTCCAAGGATACAAGCATTACATTGCTTCAATTTCCTAGGAATAGTAGGAAAACTAGAAACACCATTCTTTCTCAACAAACAAAGATTGTCATAATTAATATGGCCAAATCTAGCATGCCACAAAAGAATAAATGGAATTATACCTGCATCATGATGAGAGAAATATGCAACATTTTGTGTATGGGAAGATGTCCCTTTTAGATTCAACAGTCTTCCATCTTCCATTTTGGTCATGACAACCATGTTGTCAAAATCCTTCCTTATTTCAAATTTTCCACCAAACATATGAACATAGTGGCCTTGTTTTCTGATGTGCACAAGGGACAACAAGTTCCTTTGGAAATATGGAAGATAGAGTACATTGCGTAGAAGAAAATATGGAAGTCCACACAACTTAAGCTTGATGGTTTTCATTCTCAAAGGTTTGAGACTTGATCTATCTACAAAATACACTACGCCATCTACATTGTAATAGAAGTCATCGAATAAGTATTTTCGAAATGTCATGTGGGAGGTTACAATTGTGTCAAGAATCCATGCATCTCCCCAAGAAGCAAGTGAAGCGTTAAAAACAAATTTAGTTACTCCTATATTTAGTTCTTTACCTTTTGCTAGTTATGAGTTTTACCTATATATTCTTTGATCTTATCCCATGGAACTCTACATTCAACTTCTTCATGTGACCCATTCATTCTGCAACGTACAATGAAGATTCGATTTTTCATGGGGATTATGCCAATACCCCTACCTCTAAGCATCTTGTTTTTGTGTCTTCTCTTACTACCTCTATGTTGTCCAAAAGATGGAGTACTAGAATCCACAAAGGAATATGCACTTTCTGATACGAGAGAATGCATTTTTATAAAAAACATGCAATTAGACCATGCATTTTTATAAATAAAATTTCTCTTTGCCACATTGGAAAAGAGTGTGAGAGGCCTCTTCTACTCCATAAACAAAGATCTCGATGACCATTCTATGGATTGTTTGGTTGTTTGGATATATATCCTTCTTGGTGTGGTTGGAATGCTATGGAATGACATGGCGTATCAAATTGGACCACAAGTCTCATAAAATATAGCCACACCCTTTGTTTGTGCCCATCTCTGACTATGACACTAAAAAACGTGAAGAAATATGGAATAAATGATGATTCCTAAAAGAATTTTGATCACCTTCTCTTCATCAAGGTTGCAAGGAAGGAAATGAAGAATACTTACACTGTAAACCTTGAAGGCACATACAACCTCACAAGATGGAGCTATCTCAATTTCTGTGTATGGATAAGATGGTCAAAGATGCCATGTCAAAACTCAAAGAGGCATTGAAAGTTAGTCCAAATAAACATGATACGTTGTAGTGCTTGGGAAATTCCCATACATCCCATGCATTTCTTATCCCAAAACATGAATTCACAAAAATATTTTCAGCAAGCAGTAGAATAGGATCCCATGAATGAATTGTACCACAAGTCTTTAGAATTGACAGAAAAGGCTCCTGAGTTGCATTAGGAGGAACCGCGAGGAATGGACAGAGAAATCCTAGTGCTAAACAGTCATGTGCTAAGTTGAGGTCAAGGGAGTGTAGAGAAACTAGGGTGATGGCTAGTAATGTATCCTCATGAAAGGATGTAACGAGTTTGATTCTCGTGTGATGAACAGAAAAAAGCAGTCCCCGGGTTGAGATTTTGATACTAGCTAATATTGGATACTATAAAATATTTGATACGAATAATAAAAATACTCGAATACTAGTACAGTATCGTTCAACTCATGTAGGATTATGTGGGAAGGCTCAACATAAGAGTGAAGTATTCTTACTGACTAAAATGTGTGAGGAATGTGTGTGAACTTGGACAGAGAAATCCTAGTGTAAAAATTCGACGGGCGATGGGATTAGGGTTTCAAGCAACGAAAAAAAAATGGCAAGCATGAGGGGTGTATATAGTGTTTGGTTCACATTGGGTTCAACAAACTAAAACATGGATCAAAGAATCAACTAGAGAGGCTGACAGGACGATAGGTGGATAAGCAGAGAATTAGGAAGCATTTTCTACATGAGAGGAAGAAAGAGAATGACAAAGAATAAAATTATGGAGTTATCCCATGTCTGATACCACCGATAGGCCAATAATGGTAGAAGATATAACTCCACACTTGATATGCTTTGCATTAACATGATAGGTGCATAAATACAAATTAAATCATTGCTGGTCTTTCTTAATGGATGACTGTTGGAATTGTGTTGTCATTGATGTCAAATGTAGACATCCATAGATTTCACTAACATTACAAACAGGAGGAGACCATGCATTGGGTAAGAGACGGGTCCAAGGATCAAACCAGGAAAACATAGGAAACACTTAGACCATTAATGTATGTATACTCTGAGAAGAGGAATAGAGCATTTCCGTGTTAGAAGTGAAGTGTGAATGTTTATAGGGGATTGCATGTCAATTCCTGCCACCAATCAGAGCCATATCGGAGGTGCTGAGAAGAAGAATTTGTCTTTTTCTGGGTAAATATAATTGAATTAAGAGACTATATAATCCACTCTACAGTGTAAAATGAATGAATGACATAGATATGTTCAACACTACCCCTTTCAAAATCAATGATCATTATTATATTGTTGGGGCTCACCATATCAAGATTCGAACTCCACTCTAGGAGTGTTGACGACAAACAATGATCGACGATGATGAGTTTATCGTCGATGACAAGATGAAAGAGATAGATGACATAGATATACTATGAGTGAGTTAGATCAATGACTGCTGGAAGGACACGTAGCTACTAGTTCATAGATTCCAAGGATGAGGAGGAAAAAGGAGAAAGGATCGTGATCATTGATCTCAAGAGATTGATGGTTAAGATCGAATCATGGATGTTGGTGTATCGTTGGAAAATTTTTATCGTCAGAGATTTATTGCACCCAAAACCAAACCTCAAAGAAATCGCCAACAAAAATATCGATGATGGAGGATGATACCTTGGGACAATAAGATCAACGAACCCAGAAGATGTCACGTGGTAGCATTCTATCAGAGTGAAAAAATAAAAGTAGGGTCTAGTATCGTTGGGTCGAGATAATCAAGCCTTGTGAGAAAATTTCCAAATATGACACTGGTATCTATGACTAGGTAATCGACGACTCCTTAAAATCCACGAGAGCAGCCACCTGTAACACATTGTATAGAACCACATGTCAGAGTGCCATGTCAACAAAGTGTATGAATAAGAGATGAATTAAGAGATGATGTCAGCATGATGTCAGTGCCACATCAGGGTAAGTAGCCACATCAGCATAAGTAGCCATGTCATCATCATTTCAGTACCATGTCAGATCCATGTGGAAGTCATCTAAGAAACCACCTCATATCAGAGTGAGATGGTCAAAGTGAAACAATTCACCTTTTATTTACACTCTGAAGCAAGAGTATCGAATAATATTTCATTCTTGTCCTTGATTTCCATGCCGAAATATTAGGAGTGCAGATGGTCATCCAATACACGTGGAAGGAGTCCACGTAGAGGACACATCAGTGCCATGTCAACAAAAAATCATATATATGTGTCAAAATCTGCACAGTACCACATAAATACAAATAAAGTGCCATGAAAGAAGACAAGTATAAAGTATCGAAGAATATTCCTCTTTGATGCCTTTAGAGCTTTTCAATTGTCGTTGAAAATATTCGAGAAGTTGTAAAACTTTGATGAGAAGGGTATCAAAGAATATTCCCTTCCTAGGGAAAAGTGTTATCTCGCGAAAATAAGAAATTTGGATTGTTAGTCGATGTGCGAACAAGATGAAATCTCAGCCATAGATCAATGTGGGTCTCACCTAACATTCTCATGTGCAGTTCGAGTGATAGGAAATAATCATTGTGCGGGTTGAAGGATCGATCAGATTAGAGTCATTGATTTCAAACTCCAAGGATCATTGGAGTACATGGCATTGAAGTGAACTAGGTACTCTGATGACGAAGGACTCCCAAAACTAACGACAATAATTTATTTGAGTTGGGAATATCTCTGTTGTTCATCGGGGAGGATTTGGTCAAAGTGGAGTTAATGAATAGGTTCCAATGAAGAGGACTCCAAGAGCCAATGGTAGTCATTGATCTAAGATCAAACGACTGTTGTGCAATGGGGTAGTGTTGAATGTTCGGTACCTTGATGGTCCCTATAGATGAATCACAGATTGACGAATGAGATCAAATGAAGAAATGATCGAACAATTGTTGCACATCGAGATGGTGTTGAGTGTTTCGACACCCCGATGGTCCGGATATTGAAGAATAAATTGGCGATTGTGATCAAATGAAGGACATATCAGATGGTTGTTGTACTTTGAAGTGTTATAGAGTGTATTGGTACCTTGAAAATCCCGATTATCATTATTGTAAATCAACATACAAGATTAAATATAGGATGAGATCTTACGGTTGTTGAGCGTCAAAATTGTGTTGTGTGGTCTATGAGCAGATCGTGTGAAATAAAAAAAATTATGGATTTATTTTGAGGAAGGGGAAAAGGGACTTGAAGCCGAGCCCATGAATTTATTTTGTGGAAAAATCCATAAGTACAAATTTTGCATAAATAAAGTACCTGAAAATGTTTTGGGAGGGTGTGGAAGTGTGAGGAGAACAGAGGCTATGAGGCCTATACGAAAGCGTGGAAGAAATGAAGAGGATATGTGGTTTGATGACACAAAGGATGAATCATGCTGGATAGGTTTTCTAAAGAAAACAAATATTTTCAAGGTGGCAGGGTGGAGCAAGGAAGGGGATTGGTGTCTCCTACAAAGATTATTGCAGATTGGTGTCCCCTGTAAGTTGGTGCTTACAATTTTTTTTATAAATATTTTTTTTGAATAAAAATAAGTTGTGGTAAAAGAAAGTAATGATTACTATGTAATACTAATTCACCCCCATCTTAGTATTCCAACAATTGGTATCAGAGCAGGTTCTTTCAAGAACATCCTAACCGCTGGAAGGTGAATCCTCACAATGGAGGAACATGAAGGGTTCTCCACAAACAAATCCCCAAGACTTAATGGATCAGAATATGTCTTCTAGAAAGTAAGAATGCAAGATTTTTTTTGTGTCTCTCGGATATGATGTGTGGGATTTTGTAGTAAATGGTTACAAAGCTCCAAACACTCCTCCAACTGATACGACTGAAATTAGGCTCAGTAACAATAATTCCAGGGCTAGGAATTCCATTCTTTACGGATTGACAAAATCAGTATATACCAAATTCATGTATTGTTCCTCAGCTAAAGAAATGTGGGAAAAAATACAAATGATTTATGAAGGATATGAGAAGGTTAAGAGAGAAAATTTACAAGTCCATAAAGGACAATTTGAGACTCTCAAAATGAATGAAGAAGAGAACATTGCAACCTATATTCTTTGTGTTGATTATGTTTTCAACTCCATCAAAGGATTAGAAGAAGATGTTGAAGAATCTATTGTTGTACAGAAGGTGCTCAGGTTGCTTCCCTCAATATTTAATCCCAAAATATCAATTATTGAATAAATGAATGATCTAGAGAAACTAATAGTGGATGAGTTGCATGGAACACTAACTGCATATGAAATGTGAATAGAATAGGATCACCCAACAAGAACATCGAGAGAGGAAGAAACCTTTAAAGAATCAAAGAGGAAAGAGTGCAAGCTAAGTGATTGCTCAGACAATGAACTGGGTGAGGAAGAAAAAAACTTTGTCAGGAAGCTAAAATATAGATACAAAGGAATGCTCCCATTAATATCAGGTCGGGTTCCTTCAGAGAGCTTAACTAATGGAAGGAATATATTTATAGCATACATGGAAAAATAAGAAAATGTCTCCAAAAGTGTAGCACCACTATTTGATGGAACCAATTATGCTTTCTGGAGCATCAAAATGAGAGTATTCCTTATGGCACGAGGATTTGAAGTCTGGAACTTAGCAGTGAATGGATACAAAGCACCAACCACTCCCCCAATAGATGAAAATGGAAGAAAGCTACATGAAAGTAATGCCAAAGTAATGAATTCCATGTTATCTGGTCTTTTAGGATCTGAGTTTGTTAAATTCATGCTTTGTAAATCTACCAAAGACATTTGGGACAAGTTGAAGAACATCTATGAAGGAGATGAGAAAGTGAAGCAAGCCAAGTTACAAACACATCGAGCACAGTTTGAAGGATTGAAAATGAAAGAAGATGAAGATATTGCAACATACTCCCTCAGACTAGATGGAGTTGTAAATACCATTAGAGGACTTGGTGAAGAAATCAAAGAATCTACGATTGTTCAAAAGGTACTAAGATCACTTCCTATAAGATTTGATCCTAAGGTTCCAGCGATACAAGAATATATGAATCTAAAGAATTTGAAAATGAATGAGTTGCATAGAATTTGAACAGCCTATGAAATGAGGACGGAACAAGAAAAAATATCGAAGCAACATTCAAAGCATAAAAAAGGACAAGCTCAAAAGGATACCCATGAAGTGATTCCTCTGAAGAAGAATCAAATGTAGAATAAGTGAACTTCATCAGGAAGTTGAAGAAGGGATCTGGAAAGTACAAAGGTAAGCTCCCATTTAAATGTTTTAATTGTGGTAAAATAGGAAGTTTTTCTACTAAGTGTCCTGAGAGAACTAATAATGGAGAAGACTTTGTTTCAAAAGAGATAAACGCTACCACAAGAATAGAAAAATTAATGAAAAAAGGAAACATTACAAGTAAAAGAAAAATATGTATGTCAATGATGAAAGGAGATCATCTAATGAAGATGATAACAACACAACATATTCTCTAGTATTCATGGCCATGAATGATCAAGATGAATTGTCAAATAATGAAGACATGATCATGAAGATTCATATGAGGAAGGAGAGGTAAATATTGAAGGAGAACTAATATGTGCTCTACATGAACTGAAGAAAATCAGAATGAAGAATTCATCACTCAAGGAACGATTGAGAGAATCTAAAAATGATCTTTATGAGACCAATGGTGAAATTGAGATTATTAGTCTAAAAAGAAAGCTAAAGGAGGCTAGAAAATTTGAAGAAGTTCTAACAAATAAGCTTAAGGAAATGGAAGACATTTGTCAGAAGAAAGAATTTGAAATTGTACATCTATGAAAGGAACTGAATAAGACAGTTACACAACTGAATACAAATTTGAAGTTTGAAAATAGTTCGACAGTCCTAGAAGATATTCTTAGTATCCAAAGATCACCACTTGACAAAACTAGTTTTGGTTATGGAAACTGTCATAAAAATATTGATGGAAGTCCAGATCATGTGATACTAAAAAAGAAAGAAACGAATCAAAACTATGCTAATGTGCTTAAGAGTTTCAACTGCAGTGGAAGCACTTCTAAAAATGCATAAGACAACAAGCAAAATAAATATGTTCAACAAAAACCTGCTCCTTTCTACAATGACAATGATTTCAAAGAAATAGTTCAACCAGAAGACCTTCCACAATAAGGTATCAAAATTTGTTTCTTGGTTACTGTTTCTATTGTCACAATTTTGGGGACAAAGTCATTAACTATAGAGGAAATGCAAGAAATTATTATATGATAAATAGAGAAGCATACAAGAATCCCAAGAACAATTTTTTGAGCAACAAAAATAGAACATTTAGGGTTTACTAACATAAATTATAATTCATTTTCTCCACTGACAAACTTCAATGTTGAATGTTACAAGTGTAACAAATTTGGTCATAAAGCACATTAATGCATAAGTAGGTTGGATCCCACAAAGAAAAACATGAAACAACGCTTCCCTATTAAACACAAGTGTGTGGAGAAGAAAATCATATCAACAAGAGAATGAAGAAAATAACCTAGACCTACATGCACTGATCTGAAAATGAAAGGCTTGAGTCTCCTTAAAAATTCAAGTGAAATTTGTATGTGCTTGGGTAATAGGATCAAGTTATAAACACATAAAAATTAATGATTTTTTGCTTAATCATGAGCAACATAAATAGTCATAAACAACCATCAAAAACCACACATTAACACAACAAAATCATAAAGGAGTTCACCCCTATCTTGGGCTACATCTCCTGGTCCAAATTCCAATGGATCATTTTCATTAATGCTCAAAGTGTCAAAATCAATGCTTTACAATGCTCAGAATGAGAAATGGATGGCTTCAATGGCTCTAGAATAACAAAAAACCCCTAGTTGGGCTCTTCCTGCACCTGGTTTGGCCAGAAAATGAGTTGGAATCACTCCCTGGAAGTTTCTCCCAATTCTTTGCTATCTCTGCTCGCCAAAATGCACCCAGAATGATTGAACCTAGTTTCTGGGTGTTTCCCGTGCCTAAACCCAGCACTCACACGAATCCCACACAATCATTCATTCTATAGAACAGTTAGCGCACCAACACCTTATCTGACGGAGGTGTCGGTTGCATTGGTGCCATGTGGCCATTCCCTAGTGCCTAATCCAGATACGTTGGAACTCTCATGCAAAAGGTGAACATGTGGCCAAGTTCTATGTTTAAAATCCACGCCAGAGGGAAAGTGTTATGCGGTTAGACCAAGGGCTAACACTTGTTCCCCGCATTGAGTTTCTTTGGATAATGCATATGTGTAATGGTATGACTAAGGGTTGGGGCTAAGCCCCAACCCTTTCTCCGCCCGAAAAAACCTTACTGCAAAGTTAAATACTTGTTCAAAGGTTATGGGTCGAGAAACATAATGTGGGCGGGCTAGTAGCTCGGCCCTGCCAAGTCGCTCGCCCATGTCGGAGTTCATGGGTTCAAGATCGGTGGAGTACAAAACATTTTACACATGGAGGGGGTGTCACGTGGCAACCTATGTCTGGGCCACATGGCACCATAACATTGGCCCATGTACATTCCACATGTCGCAGCCCGGTTGTTCCATCACATATGTCAATCACCTCCCACGTCGACCTCTGCCACATCATCCTCTGCCACGTGTCAGTACGACCACATGCCATGTGTCTAGTATGGCCTTGCCACATCAGTAGTATAGCCCTACCATGTCAGCAGTATGAACCTGCCACGTCAACAATATGGACATGCCACGTTATCACTGTACAGTCAACAAAATTTTCCCTGTTTGGCAAAGCAGACAAAACGTGATATCTCTCGCATACGACGTTTGTTTGAACCTGTTCAAGTTGCATTGGTATCGTGAGGACGAGCCCTACACACAAGTCTATTTTGAAGCAATTCCAAGCACTTTTTATTTTGATCATATTTTGATCCCCTAGATCACTCCTTCCCATTGGGAAGCTTTTGGACCTCCAAAAGACTACTTTCAGTCTATCTGAAGATGAGGGTACAGTTCCCTCACCTTTCCAACCTCAATCCATTTGGCCTTGCTTAGATTTATGCCTTTAAGACCAACTCGAAGGTATTCCACATTCCCTTGTTTTGAAGTTCTCATCCTCCTGTCAAGGATTGCATATTCATGCAATTCTGAAAGATATTCTAGCGATAAATCATCTATAGAAGGAATCTGAACATGCTCTCATTGATCATCAATCAAAGGAGGCTCATACAATCTCAAATTCTAAACATTGACAACTGCATACATTTTCATATAAAGAGGCAAATCTAAACAAAAGGAATTGTTACCAATCTTTTCAAGAATCTTGAAAGGTCTATATCTAATTGGTTTCAGTTTTTTACCTTCTCCTTTAAGCTTCTCTTTGATAATGTAAAGGAAAACTTCATCTCCAACTTGGAAACTATGATCAACACGATGCTTGTCATGTCTTGTCTTGTACTTGGCTTGGCTCTTTTCCAACTATTCTTGTATCATTTGATGCACCAACTGAATTTGTTCAATGAAATTCTTTGCTCTATTAATTTCATATTGACCATCAATAGAAATATCTTTCCCAAAGATAAAATCTAAAGGAGATTTTGGCAAATAACCAAAACATGCCTCAAATGGATATGTTTGAGTTGAAGAGTGCTTATCCCGATTGTAAGCATGTTGAATGCAATTGAAGTTCTTGTCCCAAAGCTGAGGATGCTTGCTACAATAACCACAAAGAAGATGCACTACTTTTCTATTAACCACTTTTGTTTGACCATCGGTTTGTGGATGAAAAGTTGTGATCTTTTTCATCTTGGTGTCCATGAGTGCCCATAAACTTGACCAAAAGTTCCCAATAAATCGAGAATCTCAATCAGAAATAATGGATTTAGGACCCCCAAAATGTACCCAAACATGTTGAAAGAACATTTGTGTTTTTTTCTCAGCTTTAACGTGCTTTTTACAAGGCATCAAAATATACATTGTGCTGAAACGGCCAACCACAACATAAAGATAATCATGATTCTTTTTAGACATAGTTAGACCTCCTACAAACTCCATGGAATTGATTTCCCAAGCACAAGAAGGAACCAAAAGTGGAGTATACAAACCCAACTTTCTATTGCTAGGATTGCTTGTAGCACATAAAGAACATCTTCTTACATATCTTGAAACACTTTCATTCATTTTAGGCCAATAACAATACCTTTGCAAATTAGCCAATGTCTCGCCTACACCAAAGTGGCCAGCAATAAGAGAAGAATGATCTTCCCTTATGATGTTGACTCTTTCACCCTGTGTAATATATAGCTTGCCAATATTACACAAAATCTTATCATGCACATGGTAATCCAATTCCTGAACTTGGTTAGAATGACACAAAGTTGCATAAACCTCTTTAAAATGAGCATCTAAAGCATATTGTTCAACATAGCTTTCATGCATGTTAGAATTATTCTTAAGAATAACTAAAGCACTAACAATAGGCCTAGAAAGTATATCAACAACTTTGTTATAAATTCCTTTCTTATACCTTATAACCAAGTGGAACTTTTGTAGAAAACCCATCCATCTGAAATGCCTTGCTTGTTCTATCTTTGTTTGTGATTGTAAGTTTTGCAATTGTTGATTATCTATGTGAATTAGTTTATTTTCCCAACAAATAATGTTTCCATTTTTTCAGACTTTTCACCAATGCATACAACCCCTTATCATAAGTAGGATAGTTAATCACAACACCATTAAAAGTTTCAGAATGAAACAAATGGGCTTACCATGTTGTAACAAGACTGCTCCCATTTCATAATTTCTTACATCTGTTTGGATCTCAAATGGTTGTCTCAAATTAGGAAGTGAAAGAACTGGAGCTGAACTAATCTTCTCCTTCAATGCATCAAATGATTTTTGTTGCTTGCCTCCCCATTGGAAAACTTGTTTGATGCTTGTCACTGCATGTAATGGAGTTGGAATTGAAGAGAAGTTAGCAATTAAATTTCTCCAATATTGGGATGCTCCCAAAAAGCTTCTTACCTCTGTCACATTGTTTGGCTTGGGCCAATCCAAAATGACTTTGACCTTGGAAGGATCAATTTTCAATTCTCCTCCTCCAACAATATGTCCCAAGTAAACAAGTGAGGTCTTTCCAAACTCACATTTAGACATCTTCAAATGCAAATTTTCTTTCTTTAAGACATCCAAAACTTGCTTTACATGCATAACATGCTCTTCACGAGATTTGCTAAATATAAAAATGTCATCCAAGTAGACAATCACACAATCATCAAGAAAATGCCTTAACACATCATTCACGACTCTCACGAATGTAGCGGGAGCATTACAAAGTCCAAATGGCATTACCATCCATTCAAACAAACATTGCTTTGTTTTGAAATTTTTCTTCCAAGTGTCTCCTTCAACAATCATAATCTAATGATATCCACTTCTCAAATCCAATTTAGTAAAATATTTATCATCTTTCAATTGATCAAGCAAATCATCAATTCTAGGAAGTGGATAACGATTCTTTACCTTAATCTTGTTCAAGGCCCTAAAATCTACACACATGTGCCATGTACCATCTTTCTTTGGCACTAAAACACTTGTTGATCCACATGGCGATGTGCTTGTCATGATGACCCCTTTGTCAAGCAACTCTTGGGTTTTTTTTTATTTCAGTATTCTCCATGGCTGACATCCTGTACATACCAATGTTTGGAAGAGGACAATATTGTTGCAATTGTATCTCATGTTGGATAGACATTTTTGGAGGAAATCCTTTTGGTTCCTGAAACATCTCATCATATTGGTTAACAACCTCATATAAATCAGATATCAACTTTGAATCACAACCTTGGAAAACTTCTTTTTCAACATTGTCTTTGGGTTTGATCATCAAGTGGACAAAATTCTTACTAGCATTGACTAATCTCTTCATTTGTCTAGCATTTACAAGTGACAAATTCAACTTCTTTGTATGTTCTCTAACAATGTACTCAACTCCATTTTTAAATAAATGATACTTGTTCTCATGACGATAAAAGATGGCTCTCCTATCATATAAGTATAGGCTTCCCAACACAATACCACCGATATCCAATGGAATAACATCCAGCTCTACCTCATCTATAAAGTTTGCAGTGATGGCAAATCTAAGTTTACACATTCTTGTCACATGCAATTTGGCATTGTCACATATCCATCCTAGAGGGTATGGTTTAGGATGTGGAGTAGTTTCCAATTTTAATTTCTTGATAGTTTCTTCAAATATGAGGTTTGCTTGAGATCTAGTATAAAGAAGAATATCTATATTGGTATGCTTTGAAATAACCCTTATGTGGAAAAGCTCTATTCTTTCTTTTTCATGTTGAGTTTCATTGAGGCTACTACTACTTGAAGAAATAGTAACATAGTTACCAACTTAATGAGAAATGTGACCTCAAAACGAGAACTCTAGCCCTTAAAACCCATATTTTTGCATAAAAAACATGAAAATCAACCCCCAAAACAAAAAGTGGTGCTACCGGTAGCACCATTTTTTGTAACCGGGTCAAAATTACAACTTTTGTCAAGCATGGGATTAAAGGATCAAATGGTTTCTCAAGCAAACATTAAAATCAACCCCCAAATCAAAAAGTAGTGCTACCGGTAGCACCATTTTTTGTAATCGGGTTAAAATTACAACTTTTTTCAAGCATGGGCTTAAAGGATAAAATGGTTGCTCAAAAAAACTCTAAAATCAACCCCCAAATCAAAACGTGTAGCTATCGATAGCATAAATTTTTATGACCGGGTCAAAATTACAGCTTTTTTCAAGCATGGTCTTAAAACATAAAATAGTTGCTTAGAAAAACCTTAAAATCAACACCTAAATAAACACGTGACGCTACCTAAAGAAAAATGTTTTTCTAAACGCCAAAATTACAGCTAATTCCGACCTAATTCAAACTGTGACCTTGACAACAAATCCCTACATGAATACAAAACCCAAAATTAAATCCTAAATGGTCACTTGAAAAATTTATTTACTAACTATTTTTTATTTTTTTCTTAAATTTACATTAAAATATAAATAAAGAGAAAAGAGAAAATCTTCAGAAATATATATTTTTTAATAAAGACAAAAACACATTTAAAAAAAATATATTCAAAATCCAAATTTAAAAGAAAAACAACAAAATTTAACTAAATGGTAAAACCAAAGAAAAACTAAAGCCTTCAAACTTAAAAGAAAAGAAAAAAAAAACTAAAAAACTAAAAAAAAACAAAATTCAATAAAAAAAAACCTTTAAAAACATATATATATATTTTATAAATATCTTAAAAAAATCATAAAACATATAATTATATATGTTTTATATATTAAAACATATATAATATATATTTTAATATATAAAACATATATCATTATATGTTTTAATATACAAATCATATATATGTTTTATGTTTTTGTATATAAAACAGTTTTATGTTTTGTATATAAAATATATATATATATATATATATAAATAATATATATATATATATATATATATATATATATATATATATATATATATATATGCTATAAGACTTGGGTCAAGCTTACGGGGAGTTGGGGTGATGTCGAGCATCGTGCCAAACAAACCTAGCCCAGGTCCTGTGACAGGTACATTGACATATATATATTTTACATATAAAACATATATATGTTTTATATGTATATTAAACACATATATAAAACATATATATGTTTTATATGTAAAACATATATATGTGTTTAATATACAAAACATTATTTATGTTTTGTATATAAAACATATATATGTTTTATAATTATATATAAAACATATATATGTTTTATAATTATATATAAAACATATAATTATATGTTTTATGATTTTTTTTTAAATATTTATGAATTTTTTTTTATGTTTTTAAGGTTTTTTTTTATT
>ML784822.1:250324-267285 GCA_009831015.1 Picea engelmannii
CCCCCTCAGTATTACTGAATATTCCAACAATAGATTCATATATATTTGGGTGAAAAGAATGGAATTTACCAATTAGGCTATACAAATTTTAGAGAAAAAAAAGATGATCTTGAGGAGAATGAAGTGAGAAACTATAATCAATCAATGGAAAATATAACAATAGAGTAATAGAAGGAGCAAGTTTAGGTGTGATGAGTAGATAATATAGAATGAAAGAGCCATAAACCATAGTCGAGTAGCTTGGAGGTTACCAAGGATCAACTATCACTGACAAACATGAGTTCTAACCAATGATACACACGAATTTGGACTAAACATGCCAATGTAGACAAGAAGCTATCACTAAGTGGTATGGGGTTGGAAACTATTTGGAGTGAACACACCCTCAGTTGTAATTAATTCCATTAGTATCAAATTGATCATGCAATGTTAATAATTTAATCAATTTTAACATCATCAAACAAGGTGACGTAGGGTGTGATTAATCAAAGTTGACCTTGTTATGTGATCCCCTAGTTGTAAGTAAAGAGTCATGAAAGGGATAGTTCATACATTACTATTGCATGGTTGTTATTTTTCTTTGTTTCTCTATACATGATTTATAAGGAGACATTGTTATGTTCATTCGACAAAAGGTTTTTTACCCATTTATTGAATTTTTTCCTCCTATAAATATTGGTGTTTTCATGGTGATGGTGAACTGATATGGTTATTTAGATTATGTTATTAATATGTTTAGTTATTTAGTGGTATGGAATTGTTAATTACTTTCTATTATGTTTGATTTGTTCCTTGACTATAATGTGTGTGATGAATAATAAGTCACTCGTGACTATACATTAGTTTGAGTAATTTTATATGTATGTTAGTTAGTTATTTGGTACTAAACCACATAGCTTAGTTGGAAGATTGGTATAGTATTTGTTGTTTTTAGGTTGGAGTTTATTTCAGACCCAATAATCATCAACATAGTTAGTTATTCAAGACTTTCATCCTTGATTACCATAAAACATGGAGTTGGAGGATATGGTGGTTCTTTGTTTTCAATTTCACTCCCACTTATGCAATTAGATGGATAATGGTTTATTTTGTGATCATTTGTGTGATTGTGATAGATAGTATTTCTAAGTGTCATAGTTACATATGGCTTAGTTCTTCTCCCAAGTTTCATATAAGCATTCTATTTATGCATATGGAAAACCCTTAAGGTACCTCGTGGTATAGACTTTACTGAGGATAAAAAAAAATTGGCTTCTAAGGTGGTGATTAGAATGATGGATATATATAAGAATAATATATTGACCAATTAAAGTGTTTGTTTTTTAAACCATTGAATGTGTGTGTGTGTGGGTGTGTGTGTGTGTGTGTGTAAATTGATCAATTTCACATTATTAGAGGATGAAAGCAATTAAGCCTAATCTAGAAAATGAAGAGTATATTTTTATTATAACTAGTGTAAAGAAGAAAATCAACCTTGTTCAAATAAGAATGAACTCTCACAATATCCATAATGAAACATGGCATTGGAAAATTCCTAGAACATTGTGGGATGAAATAATTTGTCATCCCTGTGAGACTAAGAAGGTAAGGGATGGAAATAACTTTCTATTAGAATTTCCTATTTATGGCCACATTATATCTTAATTTCAAAATATTTGTAACAATATTGACCTTCCTAACATTTTAGATTGTCAAAACTATGGATATTTAGGAAATCTTCTCTCAAGTCTTTTCGAGCATAGAAATAAAATTCTAAAGCAACCCAAGTAATTCCTTACCAATTTTTCTTAAGGTTTGACAAACCAAAGTTGGTCTTAGTGAATATAGTTAACAATCATCATCGTCATCATGTGTGTGTGTGTGAAATAAATGGAAAAACAATTCACTTTACAATGATGAATCCATTAGATAAAGCATAACACTTTTCTTATGCTCTAACATCTCAAAGTTTTATTAATAGTAGTTATGTGTATAACAAGCTTCATGGAAACCCCGAGCATATTAGTGTTATGATCTATTACACACCTAAAGGGATAAAAAATAAGTAAAGGTAAAATTTTATTGATGCTTAAAACATTTGGTAAGATCAATTTATGTAATACCCTAGTTTTGAGTTCATGGATTAATAATGTATTTTTGTTATCTGATGAAAGGTCAGAGTTCCTAGAAATACAATATTTTGAATATATTAATAAAATACATCATTGGGTGCAAGATGGACAATGAAAAATATAGGGGGACATGATTCCACGAGAGTGGGGGCTAAAGGGGCTAAGTATTTTATTATATTTTATTTTACCCATGTTGGTTTTAGAAGGGGAAGAGTGGTTACATGAGCTTCTTGGGGAAGGCCATGTGATGCCTTATTGCATTAAATTATATAAACCCCTCTTTTGGGTTGTTTGGGGGTTCCTCTTTCATTTTTACTCACTCATTTTGGGTTCCTAATTTATTCTTTCTCTTGTTCTAGGAATGGGAAATGAATTATGGGAGGGAAATAACCATTGTTGGTGGGTTGTAAGTAGTTATTGATTATTCCATAAAGGAATGGATGCTTGCATGCATGAGATTGATGAAAGTTGTGAAAGAACTATCCATAACTGAGAATCCTTAGAGTTTCCAACATTGATATTCCTGACTAGTAGCATTGGAGCCCTAGAAAAAAAGTGGAAAAACCTGAGGGACTATATTGCAGAGAAAGGAGTCCATTTCTTTGGGTTGTGTAGGCTAGAGGGGAAGAGAGCTAGTAAAATATGATTGTTGTGTGATTGGGAATACTGTGAGATCTTAATAGCAAGTTGTGTGTGTTGGAGTCATCCTAGGACCCATCCTTGTGGATTCATAGCCCTGGCTCAAGGGTGACCTACTATTGAGATCTAGAACAACAATGTCTATGGTTGGGTGGAACGTCTGACATATGCAACCAATTGGTGAATGTTTATTTGAAAATATAAGTTCTCTCTGTGTAATTTATATTTCGTCATGTATTTATTATCTCTGAGATGTATTTATATTGTACATGCTTGTTGTTAATGTCGTGCATGGCATGTTGATCATTTCTTTTATGGTTTAGCATGTTCTTATTAATTACATGCATGGGTTTCATGTTTCTTGATTAATTAAAGATTGGTAACATAAATTCAAATTTTCCCAAGAAGGAGAATTTAGAGGTACTCATGCAGTGGGTACGTCACCGATTGGTTTCAGAGAGACATTTGCAGCACTTGGGCCATATGGGATGCTTTGTAGGTATTTTTGTGCAAAGGTTGAGCCAAAATTAATGTTGAGAGGTCGAACATGGTGAATATTGGATGTTAGTGTAATTGAAATCAGCCAAGGGAAGCTTAATTGTAGGATTCCATGGTGGCCTTGGCTAAAATTTCGAAATAAGTAATTCTTGGAAATTTCAAAAAATTATGAATTTTGGGAAATTTGGGGGTTTTCCATACATGATGACAATGGTGACGTGGAGGCCATTTGTCAGGTGACGTGACAATGATGACATGGAATACCACAGTGGAGGATGATGGAATGGTGGTATGTTCGGTGATGAGGTGGTAGGCCATCATGGCAAGGTGATAGACCGCAGTATTAAATGAAACCATTGGAGGTATCACATGCCAAGGGAGTGGTTTTGGAAATGTGTCTTGACAATGTAAAAATAATTAAAAGGCGCCATGTATCATCGGGTGGTAAGTGGTATCACATTGCGACGTTTCATTAACCTCCCTACAACTTCACCATGAAAAATAAACCACAATGGTAGATCTCTAGATCATGTTAACTGTTGGATTGGGGAGCATGCAAGTTTTCACGACAAAATAAAGGGTGCCAGGCGGCAAGTCCACGGTGGCAGGTATGTAGTGCGTGGTGGTAGGACTAGAGAATACATGGTTCTTGCATATGAGAGGTGATATTAAGAGATACCATAAGAGGTATCACATGGTAGAAAGGTGGTTTTCTAGAAATATTTTTACTATGCAAATCCAACAAGAGGATGCCACGTAGCATAGGAAAAACCACTAACGCATCGCAGAGGGATGTTAACTTGCATGCATGTTGATGATGCTAAATAAGTTATGGTCATTGATCGTCCCCTGATATTTGTCGTTAGATCTAGGGTGGGGATGGGTTTCACATCGAAGGTAAGGTGTGGAGGTGGAAACCACCAGTTACATGGACCACTGTGGTGATGCCATGTGGTAGCTGGTACAGTGGGACCACATATTTAATAATATTTTATTAATTATACATTGAAGCAATAAAAGGTAAGGTAAAGGGAGGATGAAAGAGGATGAAGGGGTGGGTTAGGTGGTTAGAGAGGGTGGCATGACATTCCCTCAAGGTTCCATGTGGACCTGTGGTGCCACATCATCAACCACATCAACACTTTTGTATGTAGGAAAAAATGTCCATTTTGGCCACAACTGGAGTAAATTAAGTCAGATGAAACTTCAAGGTTTTGTTTGCGGTAAGGAGGGATACAAAAGTGTCATAGAGGACCATTTCCCATTCCTTCTTGGATTTGTCAAAAATTTCAAAATAGTGGTTTTCAAAGATTTAGGATTAGGTCATTGGCAGAGATCTGGATTAAGCTAAAATTATTAGAGTGAGTCCAAAAAGAAGACATGGAAATAACCCATGAAGTAATTGAATAAAAATTAATGGGTTTGGAAAGGGGAAGCTGAAATATGCCAAAATCCACTAATCCAAGCCACTTTTGGGGGGATTTTTGGGATTTTTCAGAGGAGGAAAAGTGATCCCAGATAAAAAAAAATACAAAGAATTATATACTTGACATTTTGAATACTCATCAAGACAAATAAATTTGGTTTAGTGAATTTTTTCCAAAAGTGCACAGATTGAAATAGCCAGTTTTGCTAAAATTTGTAAGTTTGGAATTTATTTTGTAAAAAGGACAAAGTTGTTGATTCTAGATTATTGTGGAATCTTACTGGAGAAACAAATGGATAATTTGAGGGATTTTTTTGTGTTCACCATCATGAGTGTTATTAGTTCCTGATACAGAAGTTTTCTTGGTTTTTTTTATGGATTTTCTTCTACAATTGACAGGAGTTGGCCTTCCAGTAAAATTGCCCAGTGGAGAAAATGCACAAATGGGGGTGAAAATGGATTTTTCAAGAAGCCATAAATTTCATCTCATAGATTGGATCAGGGAATAACAATATTCATTGAAAATATCATGTACATGAGAATAACTTGTAATTATTAGAATTTGGAGAATTGTGACATTATTCTTCATGAACTGAGAGGAAGAAGCACTTGTAGCATTAATTGATTTTTTTTTTATAATATGAATAATTCTAACAAAAGTGGTTGTTTGCACATTTTGTAGAATTAGAGGTATATGTACAACAATTTAATCCAATATTTCACATCAAATTCATGGAGGATGAAAAAAGAGTCTACAATCATGAGAGAGAAGCCAAAGGTCAAAATATCAGTGTGGGTAATGATGAGACATAATCTAATGGACATAGGAGAAAAGTGGAACCAACATAATTGGTGGAGAATATGAGAAGTATAATAATGGAAGTGTGGAGTTACATAACTAACAATTAGAAGATAAAGAGAGCACAAGAAGAGTAGAATCAAATAAATTCTCAAATGATGCAAAGCCTAAATCAGTTGCAGAGACAAGAAAAGAATTGATCATGCTCAAGACATGAGGAAGAAGATAGACACTATGAAAGAATAGATAAATAGAGAAGAACCAGTCACTCAAACAGTGCTAGTAGAAGTCATCGACATCACTCACCTCCTTTCTCAACTAGGAATTTTTATGAATTTGAAGATTCAAGGAGTAGTCTAGAAAGTGTCTCCTATTAGGCATCAAAGAATAAGATATGAGTTGGATTGTTTGCAAGGAGATCTTAGGAATATTAATCCACCATCCTTTCATGGTGAAATACAAAGGAAAGATGATGTTGAATCCTAGTTTCTTGGAATCAAGAAGTATGTTCAATTGCATAACTACTCATCTAACCTAGAAGCCAGAATTGCCACATACCATTTGCATGGAAAAGATGTTATGTGGTGGGATCAGTTGAAGAAAGTTGAGCACATTAATGAGAGTAGGATTACTTGGAAGTGGTTCAAGAAATATTTTCAGAAGGAGTATATTTTACAGCATTATTATGACAAGAAGATGCAATATTTGTTTGAACTTAGGTTGGGTAACATGACCATGGGAGAATATGAAAAAAAGTTCTTGGGATTGCTGAAGTATGTGGGGTTTATCAAGGATGAAAAGGTGAATATACAAAGGTTTTTGAGTGGACTGTCATATTTATATAAATATAAGATTCAATATGAGGAGCCTAGAACTTTTAAAGAGACCATTAGAAATGATAAGTACCTGTATGAGCAAGGAAAGGGCATATAATCTTTGCAGAAATATTGGAAGGATAAGAAGAAGGAGAAATCCGATGAGAGAGGAAGGGATTCAAAAACCTTTTAATAGAAACAATCCTTATACAAATCAATAATATCATCCTGCTAAGAATGAATATAAGAGGGAAGACTCATTGGGAAAAAGGGGAAGACCACCAATCAAATGTTGGAGATGCAAAGAAGATCACATGTACAAGGATTTTCCTCACAAAGAAGACAAGATGAGGACATTACACAACATCCAAGACACTACTACAGTAGAAGACATGGGAATAAATATTCCAAGAATATATGTAGCCTTAGAAGATAGACAAGCAAAACACCAATCCTATATGATTGATATGGGAGGTAAGATCATTAATCATCCTGTTGCTATTTTAATTGATTAAGGAGAAATCCATAGTTACATTGATCCTAAAATAGTGGACATATTTCATTTAGATAAAAGTAATATTGAAAAATCATGTTTGGTTCAACTAGCCACTAGATCCAAAAGAAGGATCAATGGGACTTTGAGGGGTTTTCCAGTAAATCCAAATGGAATGAATACTAATTCTAATATGGATATCACCATTAGGATATTATGATATCTTAATTGGAATGGATTGGTTGGAAAAGCATTAGGTTGTCCTAGATTGTCATAAAAAGACATTTGCATGTCTTGATGAAGAAGGAAAATAGAGCATTGTGAAAGGAATTCCAAGACCCATTTCTATCAGGGAGATTTCAGCCTTATAGTTGAAGAGAAGTTTCCAAAAGAATGTCAATTGTATGAAGATCATGTGGAGGAGCCAAAAAATACCAAAGGTATGAATCTTGAATATTATTCAATATTGCAAGAGTTTAAAGATGTATTCCAAGAAATATCAGGATTACTACCAAATAGGGATACAAATTTATCTATTGATTTAATACCAGAAGTGTTCCCAGTGTCAAAGACACCTTACATAATGAGTACACCGGAATTAAAGGAGCTCGAAATGTAGTTGGAATAATTGTTGAAGAAAGGGTACATATGCCTAAGTGTTTCACATTGGGGAGCACCAATACTCTTTGTTAAAAATAAGGATGGAACATTGAGGCTATGTATTGACTTTACATCACTGAATAAATCCATTGTCAAGAACAAATACCCTCTACCCAAAATCGATGATCTCTTTGATTATCTAAGAGGAGCAAAGATATTTTCAAAGATAAACTTGAGATAGGGATACCACTAGGTGAGAATCAAGGAAGAAGACATCAGTAAGACAAATTTTAAAACTAGGTATGGTCATTATTTATTTGTAGTGGTGCCATTTGGACTGAGCAATGCACCATCTGTCTTTATGTGCCTAATGAATGATATATTCAGAATTTATATGGACATAGTCATTGTGTTCTTGGACTAAAGTATGCATAATTCAGTTTTAAAGAGAAACATTTTAGATGCTATTGTTACAAACCAACATTACCTATAGGTAAAAGAAATTTTATAGCAGGAAAATGTACAACAATAAATTTAAAGAGTATAAGATGAAGGAATATGGAGTACTTATACATAAAAATAGAATTTATCTTCCTGGTTCTGGAGAACCTAGGAATTTGGTATCAAAAGAAATGCATAATGTTCCATGTGTCAGACATATCAGTTACCAGAAAATAATTGCAACAACAAGAAGTTAATACTTTTGGAAATGAATGAAGAAGGATATTATTGATTACATTTCCAAATGTGTGGAATGTCATAGACTGAAAGTTGAGCATAGACAACCATTGGGTTTGCTACAACCATTGCCAATTCCAGAGAAGAAATGGAAAATGGTAACCATTGATTTAATTACTAAATTTCCTAGGATAACAAGGAAAGATGATTCAATAATGGTAGCGATAGATAAATTGGCAAAGGATGCTCATTTTTTTCCCGTAAAAATGACTCATACAACAACTAATATTGCAGAAATTTACATGAGAGAAGTTTCTAGGTTGCATGGAATACCTAAGGAAATTGTTTAAGATAGAGATACAAAGTTTACTTCAAACTTTTGGAGAGGGTAATTTAAAGGATTTGTTACAAATATGAATTTTATCACAGCATACCATCCACTGTCAAATGGGAAGACAGAGAGAGTCAACCAAGTTATTGAAGACATGTTGAGAATGTATGTGATGGATAAGCCATCTAAGTGGGAAGATTACTTGCATTTGGTTGAATTTTCCTACAATAATGGGTATCAAGCTTCATTGAAGATGATCCCATTTGAATATTTGTATGATAGAAAATGAAATACTCTAGTGAGTTGTGACAACCCAACATACATAGTAGTACTTGGGCCAGAATTGATCGAGGATATGAAAGACCAAATGGTTAAAATTAAGAAGAATTTGAAAGCAACACAAGATAGATAGAAGAGTTATGTAGATAAGAATATGACAACAAGAGAATTAAAGTGGAATAGCATGTTCTTTTGAAAGTGAATCCCCAAAAGATCTCATTAAAGTTGGGCATTTGTACAAAACTAACAACTGATTCTGTAGTCCATTTCAGATATTGGATAGAATAGGGATAGTTGCACACATTCTTGCATTGCTTGTTTCCATAAATGTGCATAATGTATTTCATGTCTCTTTGTTGAAAAAGTATGTACATTATCCTAACCATGTTATTGATTGGAATTTGATTCAAGTGGAGCCACAAGGAGACTTTAAAGTCCAGTCAGTGCGCCTATTGGATAAGAAGGTCAAGGTGCTGCAGAATCAAGCCATAAGATTTGTAAAGGTTTGGTAGACTTGCTATGGTCCTGAAGATTCTACTTGGGAGCATGAGGATGCCATGTGGGAAAAGTGCCCATGATGTTTTGAAGACTTTTGAAATTTTGATTTCTCTATTTTGTATATGAGGACAGTGCCAAAATAAGGGGACGAGAATGCAATACCCTGGTTTTGCTTCCCTGAATTAATAATGTATTTTTTTTTTTAATTTGATGAAAGCTCAGAGTTCCTATAAATTTGAAACGTCGAATTTCCTAGAAATGTAATACTTTGAATATATTAATAAAATACATTGTTGGCTACAATACAGACAAGGATAAATATAGGGATACGATTCCACAAGAGAGGGGGATAAAGGAGATAAGTATTTTATTATATTTTATTTTACCCATCTTGGTTTTAGAAGGGGAAAAGTGGTTACATGAGCTTCTTGGGGAAGGCCATGTGGTGCTTTATTGCATGTAATTATATAAACCTCTCTTTTGGGTTGTTTGGGGGTTCCTCGTTCATTATTCCTCATTCATTGTTACTCACTCATTTTGGGTTCCTCATTCATTCTTTCTCTTGGTATGGGAATGGGAAATAAATTATGGGAGGAAAATAGCCATTGTTGGTTGGTTGTAAGTATTTATTGATTATTACATAAACGAATGGATGCCTATGTGCATGAGATTAATGACAATTTTGAAAGAACTATCCACAAATGAGAATCCTTGGAGTTTCCTAATCCAGATTTATGTAGGAACATAATGAAATACATAAATACACATAAACGCAGAGATGCAGCAGAAATAAGACTTCATTTCATTAATAACAAATGACTGAAATATGCTTACAGACAGAATGAAAATAAACTAGCTAGGGCGCTGGTAGCTTATCTCTGAGAAGAGATGTGGCTGCTAGTCGCATCCATGAGAAGATGATTACAATGAGGCTCTAGAGGCCTTTTTACAATAGAAGAGAATGCAAAAATTCATATACATCCAAAAACCTAACCCTAGGAGATGAAGCGCCAAAAGTCATGTGGGCCCCGTTTGGGTAAGTTTGTACATCAACTTCCCAGGGTCGTAACTTTTGCATACGATCTTCATTTTAGGCGTGTGATAGCTCGTTGGAAAGGTATCGCCGAGGAGATTCATTTTGGGGGCTCAATCATGCCTTTGGCTATAATTGAGAACCTCGATCTCAAAAAACCTTCATTTAGGCCCTCAAAATGGCCCCGGAAGTTAAAACCTGCTAAAAATAGTAAATTGCCAAAATTGCCAGAAAACTATTTTGAGCCAGTCGGAAAAGGTGGGTGGCCACCGATATCCACCTGGATCATTTACAGCATTGATATTTCCTTACCAGTAGCACTGGAGCCCTGGAAAATAAGTGGAACAACCCGAGGAACTTCATTGTAGATAAAGGGGTCCATTTATTTGGGTTGTGTAGGATGAAGGGGAAGACAAGTGGTAAAATAGGATTTTTCTGTTGTTGGGAAGACTATGAGAGCTTGATAGTTGGTTGTGTGTGTTAAAGTCATCCTAAGACCCATCCTTGTGGATTCATAGTCTTGGCTCAAGGGTGAACTACTGTTGAGATGTAGAACAACAATGTCTATGGTTGGGTGGAACACCTGACGTCTGCATCCAATTGGTGAATTTTTATTTGAAAAGGTAAGTGATCTCTATCTTTTTTGTGTAATTTACATTCCATTGTGCATTTATTGTCTCTGAGCTATATTTATATTGTGCACTCCTTTTGTTAATGATGTGCATGTCATGCTGATCATTTCTTTTATGGTTTAGCATGTTCTTGTTAATTGCATGCATGGGTTTCATGTTTTTTGATTAATTAAAGATTGGTAAAATAAATTCAAATTTGCCCAAGAAGGAAGATTTAGAGGTACCAGGGCAGTGTGTATGCCACAAGTTTTGTTAGATAGTTTTATATTATATTCTTTATTCCTATTATTATGATAGGTTATCTTTCATATTCTTTTTTATTATTAAGGTTAAATTTTATTTCCCTTTTACGTTATAATATTCAACTTTTATTCAATTGTAGTTTATCAACTTATGTTACTTTATAGAACACATCCATGTTGGACTGTAAAATGCACCAAGCTTCTTGAATGCAATAAAATGCATCTCCCTTTTATAGATGTAATGATATGCTTAAATTTTATGTATTCTTTTATCTCAACTTTTATCAACAATATGATATTGTAAGAGAATATATATATGCATGACACAATGCAAGAATATATTATCCACTTTTGATCTACTAAGACTCATCATGCTTCCTCCTCCCTATGCCTTGAAAAAACATTATGATTTTGGTTTCTCAAACCATGCTTAGATTAAAATGAGATTCCTCCTCCATATGCTTTCTAAAATCGCTATATCAATATCCATTGGTAAATTAAAATATACCCTATACTTATATTTGTAAGTGTTATTGGATTACTGAGAGGGGAGGTGAATTAGTAATAGAGCAATTTAATTCTTTTTAACCATATAATCCAAGTGTTATATCAATGTCGCATTATCATCCAATAACTGCAGAGTAAATAAGAAATGAACAAATGAAAAATCATACACATACACAGTACACTAGTGTTTTAAGTGGAAACCCAAAGTGGGAGAAAACCATGGAATGTTTTTTCTTATATTCCTTGAAAAATTACATTCATTGGAAGCACCAACTTCCTTTGTTTTTCAGCTACAACTAGAAGGAGGCTCCAACCCCACCAAAAGGAGGCTATAATCCCCTATGCTCTTTGGCTACAATCGGAAGATGGCTACAACCACCTGTCCTTGCCCCGTCCAACCACCCTGAAGTAGAATTAGAATGATGGAACCACTGTCACACTATCACTGTCAGATATACTGCTATAAACCCATACCAATAAACCTGAAACATGCATCAACCATTCATCAACATGTACCTCAACCTGTAATCAACCTGTAGCATAAACAAGTGCATCGACCATGCACCAACCTGTACCAAAAAACCTGTAATCAAACTGTACCATAAACAAGTGCATCTAACCATGTACCAAGTATGTACCAATCATGTGTCAACTACTCATCAACTATGACTCATCCATATGTACCAACATTATCAACTATACACCCCATGTATGTGCCAACTCATCAACTACTTGTCTCAAACATGTACCCAACATGTACCCAAATATGATTTGTAAATCTGTAATAGACCTGGTTTATATGATCACATACCTGCAAAAATTCCTTAACTTTCACAACAAGAGACTAGCATTTTCATCAAACTTTTCTTTTGTCTCACATGACTAGTTTAAGATTAGTCAACAACCCTAAGTTGAAATAATCATAACTATGTACCTATAATGAATAAAGATATGAAAATAGTACACAATGTTATTAAGTTTGTTTTATGCAATTCCTCCAGGTGTCACCACTTGGAACCTCTCAAAAAAAGAGTTATAGTAAAAATGGCATACCTTGTTGAATTCTGGCTTATTCTAGAGAGCGAACTTGTAGAGCATGACCCGCATGGAATATTTGTTGAATCAATATGAAAATTTTACACATAATACTACGGACTGTACTATAACCAACACATTTGGTCTTAAGGAATTTGAATCTGTTATGAAGAAGTTATGACATTTTTACCCGAAACACATGTTTTAGACTAGTTTCAGGACTAGCCACAAACCTTATTTTCCACGGAGTGTAACTCCAAAAATACAATGACCCACAAGATGAAATATTTACCACAAATACTTGGATATGTTTCCCTAATGTCCTATCAATTTCACATTTTGAATCGCTTTATAAAAAAAAATTATTGCGAAAATGGTGAGATGACTTGTAAATAACATACCTTAGAAAGCATCATCAAAAGAATTTATCCTCCCTTGAATGATGGCCTTCTTTTCTTCACCTTCCCTCTGAAATTCGGCTTAGATATCCTTTAGTTACCTCAGTAACCTATAGATATTCAATATTCTCAAGTCTGATAAAAAATGAGAGAGCCTTGCCTCTTATTTGCTCCTTTGAGATATCTGAAAATCCTCTTCACTGCTAATACATGTGATTTATTTGGTGTTGCTTGAAATCATGCCACCTGTCCAACTGTCTGCATTACATCTGGTCTGGATGTTGTCACATATAGTAGGCTACCAATAATTGACCTGAATTGCCTCTGATCTGTAGACTTTGAAACATCATCTTTGCTTAACTTGCAACTGATTTGCATGGGAGTGATAATTGGTTTGCAATCTTGCATTACATACCTCTTTAGCATTTCTCTGATATACTTGGTTTGAGAAATAAAAATTTCTTAGTTGCTTTGACGTATCTGAAGTCCCAGAAAGAAGGATAGTTCTCCAAGTAATGACATTTAAAATTCATTCTGCATATCCTTTGCAAATGTCTGGCTTAACCTGTCATCATCACTACCAAAAATAATATCATCAACATAAACTTCAATTAATAAAATACTATCTTGACTTACCTTGATGTAGAGGTTGTTGTTTTCACTTCCTTTTCTGAACCCTGCCTGTTGTAGATATTTATCTAGTCTAGAGTACCATGCTATAGGAGCATGTTTTAGACCATACAATGCCTTCTTTAATTTACACACATAATCTGTGTTCTCTGAAAACTGAAATCCTTCTAGTTGTTCAATGTAGACTTCTTCTTCAAGCTCCTCATTCAGAAAATATGATTTTACGTCCATTTGATACACTTTAATATTTTTGGAGCATGCATAAGTTAAAATAAATCGGATTTCTTACATTCTGGCAACTGGGGCAAATGTCTCTTCAAAGTCCAAAATTCATCCTTGCTTGCCTCTTCGAAATAGGTTGGTTCAATCGTAGATGTGAGTTGTAGGTGCGTTTGTTTTAGTGAACAGATTCTTCTTCTAGTCTCAACTCCTGCGTCTTTGTTTCTGATAATCTGATCTGAAGGATGATTCTTCTGTACTCGTCTGCTAGGTGTTTTTGGAGTTACTTGTTGAACTTGCTCTTTTGTTTCTGTCGGATCATCTTCGTCTTCCCTTTTTTTTCATCTTTTGTTTCTTCTTCATAAAGTTGTTCCATTGATTCATTTTCTTCTTCCTTTAATTCTTGTCTATCTATTTCATCAATTGTTTTGTTGATGATTTGTTCAATCTCAGGTTGTAACACTTGTATGTTTTTCTTATACTTAAGTAACCAACAAGTACTCCTTTGTCCACACGAGAGTCAAACTTTCCCATTCTGTCATATTCTCTTTTGATGTAGCATTTTCTTCCAAAAACTCTAAAGTGCTTTACATTTGTTGGTCTTCCTTTCCATAGCTCGCAAGGATTTTTGTCAGTGTTGTTTCTGATCATTACTCTGTTTTGAATGTGAACTGTTATATGCATTGCCCGTATCCAAAAAATATTTGTCAATTTGGAATCCATTAGCATTGTTCGAACCATTTCCTATACTATCTTGTTCTTTCTTTCAACAACTCCATTCTGTTGAGGTGTCCTACCAACGAAGAATTGTCTTTTTATTCCATGACTGTTGCAGTAGTCCATAAATTACTTTGAAGTGAACTCTCCTCCATTATCATATCTCAAGTATTTGATTTTTGAATCCATTTCATTTTCAACCATTTCCTTGTAGATATTGAAGTTTTCAAAAGCTTCTGACTTATTCTTGAGAAAGAAAACTGCGGTCATTCTTGTATAATCATCAACTAATAACATAAAGTATTTCTCACCTTTTAAGTTCTTTGTTGTAGTTCGTCCAACTAGATCAGTATGCACAATTTCCAGAAATCTTGTCGTTGAATATCTCTTTGATTTGAACCTGGTCTTTGTTTTCTTTCCTTGTTGACAATGCTTGCATAAAGTGTTGGTTGGTTTCGTGATCTGGGGCATTTCTCTGACTTCTTATCTTTTGTTGAATTTGACAAGGTTATCAAAATGTATGTGACCTATTCTTCTGTTCCATAGCCAAGTTTCATCTTCCTTTCCTAGACAACACTTTTCATTTCCAATTTCACTTAACACATATCTGTTGCTTGAAGTTCTCGCAGCTGTAGCAATCAATTTTCCTGAACCTTCTTTTCTTATCTTGCACTTTTGTGAATCGAAAGTAACTTTATGACCTTGGTCACACATTTTGTAAGGTAGCTAGAGAGGTAGTGGGGGGGGGCAGAGGGCCCATAGTGATAATAGTGGAGGTCATTCAATGTAAGGTGGACTAGGTCCACTATATTATTAAATAAGGCCCACTATGGTAATTAGATATAATAAATGGGTAATTAGATATAATAAATGTAAGAGGACTTCTTAGAAGGTTCTACTTCTAGAAGATTCCTCCTCTAGAATGTTCTTAGGTGATGATAGCACTATATAAAGGGATTCAAGCAATGTAATGAAACATGAAGAGAATTATAGTATTTGGAGTTGAAGTTCATTAGGAGGTTGTCCCCTCGAAGAGGCAAGTGAACAAGAGAGGATCCCTTCCATAATAGGATCCATTGTATGGTGTTTCCCTACCTCAAGGGTTTGGTAATAACAAAGTGTGATTTCTTCTATCTTGCTTTGTGGATCTATTGTGTATTCAGTAATTATGGTGATTATATTTGAAAATTTGGTTTAGATACTTAACAAGTGGTATCAGAGCACTTTCCTTGGGCAAACATTGTGGGCAAATATTTTTTATTTTTGTAGATTTTTTTTCCGGAGAAGAAAAAAGAGGGCCGCGACATTCTCGGAGTTTTAAGTATATTTATATGAAAAATTTGTAGCAAAGGGTTGTATATCTGAGTTCCTCTCAGAAAATCACCCAAGTTGAAAAAAACAATCGTCCAAAACGGAGTCCTGGAAGTCAAGATATTGAAGTTTTTAAATCTGCAAATTTTCAGGGTTTTTCTCGACGGACGACGACACGATTTTTATTTTTATTTTTGTAGCAGTTGGAGGCCGAATTTTCCCAAGAAAGTTACAGATTTGAGTTCCTCTCACAATTTCACCCAATTTCAAAAAACAAATCAGCTGAAACGGAGTCCGGGAAGTGCAGTTATGAGCATTTTAACTTTGGCAGTTTTTTAGGATTTTTCCAGAAAAAGCCGTGATTTTCTGCCGAAACTTTTTGGGTCTATTTTTTAGTTTTTTCGTGACGGCTGCAGGACCAAAAAGTTCATAGGGTTCTCATATGTCTATTTCATCTCAAACCTTGAAAGAAATTCTTGAATCATTCAAAGCCCAATTGGATGACAGATTGGATGCATTTGCACATGGCCTCACAGACAGCCTCACACATGGCCTCACAGATAACCTCACATATGGCCTCAATGATAGTTTTCGTAGTATTCAAGATTCATTGAATAACATGCAGGATATATTTCTTATGGAGGGCCTCAAGGATGAATATAATCAAGAAATATATGCTTGGTATGATTTTGAGGCCGATTGTGATGATTGATATATGGATAGTTGTCATTTCTGGGATGACAACCACTTCCATGTTTTATTTGATGACTCTACTCCACCTTCTGTAGAGAACATCAATGTCCCACATCAAGAGCTAGTCACCAGCGTTCAGTTTGCATATTCTACAGTGGTATTATTCCTTCCAGATTCTGTTACGACCCTTTTCCACTATGTGGATGGATCTTCTTATTTGGATCCACATGATATGTGTCAGTATTTGGAGCATCATTTGGAGTTGGTTATTGGGTTCCAAAATCTTCCACGGGGAGTTCACATGAGCACTTGGACATGGGACCCGGGCTTACAATGGTGGTTGGACTACTTCAGCATGGTGGATTTCTTTTCTACAT
>ML784822.1:267335-322877 GCA_009831015.1 Picea engelmannii
GAGGACAACGCTTTCATAAGGGGGATAGAATGTAAAGTAGCTAGAGAGGTAGTGGGGGTGGGGGGCAGAGGGCCCATAGTGATAATAGTGGAGGTCATTCAATGTAAGGTGGACTAGGTCCACTATATTATTAAATAAGGCCCACTATGGTAGTTAGATATAATAAATGGGTAATTAGATATATTAAATGTAAGAGGACTTCTTAGAAGGTTCTACTTCTAGAAGATTCCTCTTCTAGAATTTTCTTAGGTGATGGTAGCACTATATAAAGGGATTCAAGCAATGTAATGAAACATGAAGAGAATTATAGTATTTGGAGCTGAAACTCATTAGGAGGTTGCCCCCTCGAAGAGGCAAGTGAACAGGAGAGGATCCCTTCCATAATAGGATCCATTGTATGGTGTTTCCCTACCTCAAGGGTTTGGTAATAACAAAGTGTGGTTTCTTCTATCTTGCTTTGTGGATCTATTGTGTATTCAGTAATTGTGGTGATTATATTTGTATATCTGGTTTAGGTACTTAACACATTTGACTCACACTTAGAAGATTGTGTTTCATATCTTCTACTATTAGAACATTTTTTGTCTTTGTATTCTTGTTCCCAATTCTGACTGCGTCTTTTCCAATGATTTTGGCTGAATCATCATTTCTAAAGGAGACTATTCCATCTATTTCCTTTCGTAATGTAAGAAAATTGTCTCTATCACCTGTCATGTGTTTTGAACACCCACTGTCAACATACCAACCACATTTCTTCTGCTTAGCTTGTAGAGCGAATGTGCATTCTTCATTGCTATATTGATCCTTCTTTCTTATCCATGTCATTTTCTGAGGTTCATGTCTGTCACTGTTGTTATTCTGTTGTGGTTCTCTAGGAGGGACTGTCATTCTGCAATCTTTGGCCATGTGTCCAAAATTGTTACATTTTAACATTCCACTTTAGTGCTTAAAGATTCAAACCTGTTGTAACTTCTTCTCTGTGTTTCACTAGGCCTTCTTGGATAACCCCTTTGTGTATGACTTTCAAATTTTTTTTTGTTCCTGTTATTAGCTTTGAATTCACAACTTTATGTCCAAAATTATTATATGCATAACATAAACCAAAAAGGATAGTTTGATACCTGGGAGTTGAAGATCTTCTGAAAGAAGGTACTCTTATGAATTCTTCTTCTTCCTAAGGCCTATCTGTCAGTTTTTTATTATGAAATCTGAATCTTCTCAGTGGAGGAGTGTCCCTGTAATCTTCCTTATAGATCTTCCTATCCTCCTTGATTATTTCTGCAAAGATTTTTGGATATGTTTCTTTCTCTGTTGTTTTGGAGCTTGATCTTTTTTCTGTCTGATTGTATCCAAGTCTGGATTTGTCATGATGAGATTTTTTACTGTTGATAATGTCATCCAAAACTTTTGAGTTGTTCTGCATATTTTTCTTTTGAAGATCCTTTCTTAATGTGACAATCTTTGCTTCCAAATTTCCAATGATCTTGTCTTTTTATTCTCGTTGTTCTTTGAGTGCTTCTTCAATTCTTTTATCTTCTTATATTTAAACCTTCAAATTTGTGATCATTTTTTCTAGTTCTTGAGTGTCTTCTTTCTTGTCTAGTTTTACTTGTAGTTTCTTGTTTTTCTTCTTTTCTCTTCTGATAACTTCTATGACACACATTAATTCTTCTCGGTAGTCAACTTTTGCCTCTTCAATTTCTTCTTCGACTTCTTCATATTCTTCTTTGGCTTCTTCATATTCTTCTTCAGAGTCTTCTTTATTAGAGTCTTCTACTGCCATGAATATAACTCTTTCTGTCTCACTGTCACTGACTTCATCTTCATCTAATGATGAAATGTCTTATTTGGTGCATAAGCTTTTCTTGAAAAATTTATTTGTGGTTGTTTTGCCTTTATATGTTTGTTTTCTTTTTGAGTAACCTTCATCATTTCTTTTTTTCTTCTAAGAACCTTTGTTAGAAAAATAACCAATACCATCACAATTAAAACAAATTAAAGGAATCTTACATCTATACCTACCATCGGTTCCCTTGTTCAGTCTTTTGACAAAGTTGGCCACTTCTTCATCATATTTCGAGACGTCACTGCTGCTTCTATGTTCTTCTTTTTTCCTTCCCTTTTTCTTTGACTTTTTGGATGCTTTGAAGTTTGCTTAATTTATATTTGGATTTTCCTGTTCAATTGTCATTTCATATGCTATGAATATTCCATGTAATTCGTCCATGCTTATTGAGTTTAGATCTGATCTTTCTTCTAGTGTTGATATCTTAGGGTCAAATCTCATAGGAAGAGATCTTATTACTTTTTGAACAATTACAGATTCTTTGATTTCTTCTCTCAATCCTATGATTGCATTTACAGTTTCATCAACTCGTAAAAATTAAGTTGCAATATTCTCATCTTCCTTCATCTTAAGTTGTTCGAACTGACCTTTGTAAGTTTGAAGCTTTGCTTCTTTGACTTTTGAATCTCCTTCATAAATATTTTGAAGTTTGTCTCAAATTTCTTTAGCGGATTTACAATGTGAAACTTTGGTGAATACCATTTCACTAAGACCATTCAAAAGTGCATTTTTGGCTTTGGAATTATTCTGATCGAGTTTCATTGCTTTGTCATTTGTTGGCAGAACTACTGGTGTTGTGTATCCCTCTATAATTGATTGCCAAATTTCAAATCCTTGTGCCTGTATATATGTTTTCATACTTATGCTCCAAAATGCATACTTCTGTCCCTTGAACTATGGTATTCCATTTTTATACAAGTTGTTGCTTTCCATGATCTATCTTTCAGTGGTTAAACTGATTTTTGAAGGAACCTACTCTGATACCAATTGTTGGATTAATGAGAGGGGGGTGAATAAGTAATAAAGAAATTTAATCCTTTTTAACAATATAATCCAAGTGTTATATCAATATATCCCTGGATGGGGTGCCAATGCGGGCCAAATGTCACCAGGATAGGATGTGAGGCGGCCATGTGACTGGAGTGTGTCACACCCTACTACCACCCTCATTCATTTAAGCCATACTTGTGCTAGCCAAGGAGTCTTTACTCTCAGTGCACCTTGCCTAAGCTTTATCTCCTATCGAAGGCTCAGATCCATGAACCAGACTTTACTCAGCTCGTGCACACTTGCCTCTTTCAGCATTCCTGGCACCATGATTTCCACCAGGTGCATTCACAGTTGTTCTCTCCCACGGTCGAGACCTCCTACGATTTTCACTCCTCCCAGTTGCTCCTACTCTACCTATGCTTCCTTTTGGCAATTGAAAATCCCCTAAGTGTCTCAGGCATGCCAAGACAAAGGGGGAAATCCAAGTGCAGCTTGGCCTGGCAGCTCAGCCAGTCGCACGTGGTTCTTCGACCCCAACCTGCATCATCTCCCAGCTCGTCACCTTCTTCACCTTCCTCGCCCTCTTCTTAGTCGTAGTTTGTTCAAAGCCTTAGCAACCTCCCACTCCTTTCCTCACCCTTCACAAGCCAGCTGGAGTGGTTCTCTATCTCAGGAAATTCCTTGGGTTTCAACCCAGGACCCTTATCCGATTTGGCATTCCACCTCCCTTCCACTTCTTGCAGTCCCACCCAACTCGTCATCAAGCGCACCAATCTAGCTAGGGACCACAGCTAGCCAACCTTACCATGGACTGCAACTAGATAGCCTTGGACCTCAACCAGAGCCTCACTCCTTTGCAGACTCAGTACCAGGCTCATAATTGCAAGACAGCCTTGCAATTTTGCAAGCTCTGGTCTTTGAATTACGACAAGGCCTGGATGACCTGCAGTTCCGGATGGAGATCCTGGAGGGGAAGACGTCAACGCTCTTGCAATTTATATCAACTCTACAGGGGGCATGCCACTCAACAACGGGAGATGACGACACCACAAGGGGGTGGAGACGAAGACGACATGGGGGCTGGAGGCGAAAATGAAAAAGGGATGGTACGTGACGACGACACATGTGATGCCATGCACGAGCCCATGGAGGAGGGAGGGACACTGGTCTAGGAGGAAGCAACACCATCTGCGGACCCAACGACCAATGCCACCTCCTTGGACTTGTGTCCACACTACAAGCCCACCACATGACCTGCACATGTGTCTTCATGCTTGCTTAGAAGGGTGTCTGAATTTCCTTTTTCCTCATAAGGTCTTTGGTCATATTTTGTATGTATTTTTTATGTCAGGGTTAGTTGACAGGCCGATTCAGACTCCCACAGGGGTCTAGAATTTTTATGTTTAAGTCTATGTAAATTTTAATACTGACACCTTAAGACAATGGGCTTTATTTTGACTGACTGGCTGAACTGGTTTCTCTCCAGGGCAGTTTAGTTCTTACAGTCCGGGATACTGTATTTTCTTCTTTTTGAAGGCTTTTTATAAAAATCTTACTTACAAAAATAAAGTGTTATATCAATGTAGCATTATCATTCAATAACTGCAGAGTAAATAATCAATGAACAAATGAACAATCATACACATACATAGTACACCAGTGTTTTAGGTGGAAACCCAAAGCGGGAGAAAACCACAGAATGATTTTTCTTATATGTCTTGAAGAATTACATTCATTGGAAGCACCAACTTCCTTTGTTTTCTGGCTGCAACTAGAAGGAAGCTCCAACCCCCTTGTTTCTCAAGCTACAACCTGAGGGAAGCTACAACCAGAAGGAGGCTACAACCCCCTATGTTCTCTGGCTACAACCGAAAGGTGGCTACAACCACCTGTCCTTGCCCCGTCCAACTGCCCTAAAGTATAATTAGAATGATGGAACCACTGTCACATTATCACTATGATATATACGGTTGTAAACTTGTACCAATAAACCTGAACCATGCATCAAACATGCATCAACCTGTACCTCAACCTATAATCAACCTGTACCATAAACAAGTGCATCAACCATGCACCAACCGATACCATAAAAAATTGCATCCAACCATGTACCAAGTATGTACCAATCATATGTCAACTACTCATCAAATATGACTCGTCAATATGTACCAACATTATCAACTATACACCTCATGTATGTGCCAACTCATCAACTACTTGTCTCAACCATGTACCCAACATGTACCTTAACCAAAATCCCTCATCAATTTCATCATCCAAATATGATTTGTAAATCTATAATAGACCTGGTGTATATGATCACATACTTGCAAATCTTCCTTAACTTTCACAACAAGATACTAGCATTTTCATCAAACTATTATTTAGTCTCACATGACTAGTTTGGGATTAGTCAACAACCCTAACTTGAAATAATCATAAATATGTACCTGTAATGAATAAAGATCTAAAAATAGTACACAATTTTCTTTAGTTTGTTTTATTCAATTCCTCCAAGTGTCACTACTTGGAACCTCTCAGAAAAGGAGTTATAGCAAAAATGACATACCTTGCTGAATTTTGGCTTATTCTAGAGAGCGACCTTGTAGAGCATGCCCCGCACGGAATATTTGTTGAATCATTATGAAAATGTTACACAGAATACTATAGACTATACTCTAACCAACACATTTGGTCTTACTAAATTTGGATTTGTTATGACGAAGTTATGACGTTTTTACCCGAAACACATGTTTTAGATTAGTTTCAGGACTAGCTACAAACCCTATTTTCCACAGAGTGTAACTCCAAAAATACAACAACCCACAAGATGAAATTTTTACCACAGATACTTGGATATGTTTCCTCAATGGACTATCAATTTCACAGTATGAATCATTCTATAAAAAAAATTATTGCGAAAATGATGAAATGACCTGCAAATAACATACCTTAGAAAGCATCATCAAAAGAATTTATCCTCCCTTGAATTTCGACCTTCTTTTCTTCACCTTCCCTCTAAAATTTGGCTTAGATATCCTTTGGTTACCTCGGTTACCTATATATATTCAATATGCTCAAGTTTGATATAAAATGAGAGAGTCTTGCCTCTTATTTATACTCTCTAAGTAGCTTCCTTGGAAGCATCTTCTAGGTCACTTTGTCCACTTTCCTTATTTTAGGGTTAACCCACTTCTAATTTCTCCATTAAATTTATTATTTAAATAATTTATTTTGTATTCACTTTGAATTATAGTACACTCATCACTTCACTTTATTATTTAACTTCTAAAATCTCTTAAACCACTTTGACTACTTTGACCTTTTGGGACTTCTAGATGACATATGAGGGTCCTCCAACTTCGTAAGGATGTAACTCTCAAACCGTGAGGAGGTATGTGACGTTCCACATACCACCATAAATTGCATGAAATTTACTATCCATCTAGAATAGTCTTACCTGCAAATATATCAAAACTCATACCATTATCCATCAAACAAACTTGGGTCCATTACCCAAACATGGGTTCTCCAACTTCTCATGGCCATAACTCTCTAACCTTGAGGAGTTATGTGACGTTCCACATACCACCAGAAATGGAATGACATGTAATATCCATATAGAATAGTATTACCTTCAAATATATTAAAACTCATACCATTATACATGAAACAGCCTTGGGTCCATTACCCAACCTTTGTGCTACCAGAATTCGCTATCGAACTTTCTTCAAGGGTTGACATCAATGAGAACCAACCTTAATCAATAAGTTTGTTAAAATTTAAAATACCCCACTCACCTCCTTATCACCAAGCAATATACTCTTCAACTTCCAAATAAATTTGAAAACCTCCAATATGAATGAAAATGGTAGAGTATTTCCTAACTAGTATATCCCTTATGCTAAAGTCCATAATATATAAAATATCTCCATAAGAAATGTAGTTGAAATTAAATAAATTTTAGGTGTTAAATTTTTCCATTTAACTAATTTTCTATTTATTCCCAAAATCAATTCATTAATTTCCATTTTGTTTCCCAATAACTTAAACCAATCTCTATTTTTTTCCAAAAACAATCATTCCATTTTATATAATATAAAAGTAAATTTTAAAAATTACATAATTTTTTCAAAAACTATATAAAATATATAACATTTTAAATACTTTTGCAAAATTATCACCCAAGATTTATAATTTGCATTTTAAAAATTATTAAAATTCAAAATATCTTTAAACATTTAAAATTTCCCATCATTTAAATATACACATTATCAAACTATGCACCCATTAACACATCTATTTGTAACAAGCGAGTTGTAGAGCAGCAAGTCCTGCCCTTGCACTCACTATGGTACGACTATGAAATCGTACCATTTCTAATATGAAAGAACGTCGTGTAGAAAAGTTTAATAAATATGATCTACTTTATTTTTTAAACCACAATATCACATATAACATGTTTTATAGTGTAATAGTTCATTTGTCAAGCCACAGGATGACTTTGTGAGTTAGCAAGCCACGCATGGAAAGTAAACGAAGAAATCCATACTACGTGTAATTGATTTGATGTTTAAAAACAATTGGGAATTCCAATAAATACCGATCATTTAAGATTGTCCAAGTAGTGATTCTACATACCATTGGAATAATTATCTGAATTTATGGTATATATGTGTTAAAAACTATTATCACAAATTAAACAAAACGAACTCTGATTTTATTATTACAAATTAATATAAATACATGCTTGTCTAATTCTTTATAATTATTACAAATGAAAATGAAAACAGGCTTGTCTTATTCTTGTTGTCATTCAAACTGTTAAGAAGGTTTTACAACTTGGTTACCTAAATGTTTAAGTGGTTGGGATATTTTCACTCCATCTGCTATAACAATGATTAAAAAAAACTTTATTATTCACATGCCCAAAGGTTATATGTTTATATGATATGTATTCTTGGGAGTTGAAGATTGAATGAAGGCATGTGGATCAAGCTCAATTCCAAGTCATTTTCTGTGTAGCGCCACCCACTCCCCCATGGCATAGTGCATGGATTCGAAGTTTTGATTATTGTTGCATTGGATTTAGTGCACATATCATGGCTTCCACCATGGATTTGATCTACTTTGAATTAGAGGAGTCGGAGTGATGGCCTGGCCATTACATTCCGAAGACCTCCTAGCCAATTACCAAGTCGAATGAACTGAGAGTAACCTCGATGGTGGGAAATCCATACTACAATGGGTAGCATTTGAGTGTATCAAAGGAATATACAGTGATGTAAAAAAATAGTGTCTATTCTGAAGCTAAAAGTAAACTCCAATGGCATCCCATTCTGTCGTTCAATGCAATCTCCATTCACAAGAAAATTGTAGGTTGATTGAGAGTCTTTTCTTATTGGCCAACAAGAGGACTATTAGGTATTTTGATAGTCATAGGTGGTCGGATTTACAATCTTGATTATGCTCTGAGTACTCTACATGGCATTACAAAGAGGTACACACTAAAGCATCAAAGGCTAAGGGTTGTCGATAGCTATAAATCTTGATACTTTCATTGTTTTTGAAGGAATACATAATATATAAATACACACATGTTTACTAATAATATAATTTGACAACTAATATTTTTTTTTAGAGATTTCTATACTTAACTAGATCTAAATGAAACTCTTCTATACTTAAAAAAATAGTGTCTATTCTGAAGCTAAAAGTAAACTCCAATGGCATCCCATTCTATCGTTCAATGCAATCTCCATTCACAAGAAAATTGTAGGTTGATTGAGAGTCTTTTCTTATTGGCCAACAAGAGGACTATTAGGTATTTTGATAGTCATAGGTGGTCGGATTTACAATCTTGATTATGCTCTGAGTACTCTACATGGCATTACAAAGAGGTACACACTAAAGCATCAAAGGCTAAGGGTTGTCAATAGCTATAAATCTTGATACTTTCATTGTTTCTGAAGGAATACATAATATATAAATACACACATGTTTACTAATAATATAATTTGACAACTAATATTTTTTTTAGAGATTTCTATACTTAACTAGATCTAAATGAAACTCTTCTACAACTCTCTAAAATTAGAACTCTCCAAAATTAATTAACGGGAGTAATTACCATATTCCAACACTCCCATTTAATTATGACTACTAACAATTCTAATCTTAACCATTACAACTTGATAATCAACAATGCCTCTATAGGATTACAAAATTCATAACATGATGGCCTATTGGCATAAGTCTCAACTAGGCTTACAACACTTGAGATCAACTAAAAAAAACTTGTTTTACCCCCTTTACATGTTGGTGTAGCTTGTCCTTAGCTTTTTCTTCCTCTTGCTCAAAACTTGATACTCTCCATACATTTTCTTCTTCTTCATCTTCAATTTACTCTACTATTCTTATTCAATATTTCCTCATCATATTTGTCTTCTTCATCTGGTTCTTCTTTTGGATCTACTTTTACTTTAGCTACTGCTAATTGAACACTTCTATCAAACTCTTTAAGATCAAGAACATCTTTAGTCTCCTTGATCCAGATTATTTTCAGAACGAAATGAAGCAAAGAAATTACAATGAAATACTCATGAAAATTTCTAGAAACAAAGAAAGACAACACTACTTGATTTATATTAATGAAAGAATTGTAAAGAGATTGTAAAAGTACAGAGTGCAAGACTTGCTATAATCGTGGCATCTTTATCTCTGAGAAGAGATGTGATGGCTATGCTCATTCACAAGAAGATGATTACAATGAGGCTCTGAAGGCCTTTTTATGATAACCATGAATTCCAAAACCCTAGACATCCAAAAACCTAACCCTAGGAGTTGAAATGCCAAAAGTCACATGTGCCCCGTTTGGGTAAGTTAGTACATTAACTTCCCAAGGTCGTAACTTTTGTATATGATCTCTGTTTTAGGCACGTTAGGCCGTTGGAAAATTATTTTCGAGAACTACGCATTATGTCGTCAAACTTGACTCCATCTATAGTTTGACTGTGGCATGCCAAAAAAACATTGTTTAGGTCCCCAAAACGGCCCTGGAAGTACAAAAAGATGTGATGACATGAAAACATACAAAATAATCTAGTTGGATTAGGTGGGAGGCCACCAGTGTCCACCTTGAATATGTGTAGGGCTTCAAACAACCACAGAAGTGTAGAACTCACAATTACAAAGAAGTACAGAAGAACTTGTTGAACTAAAAAATGACAAGATGAGCCAATTGGAATAGTTGGGTGGCCACCAAATATCCACCTAGATCACTCCTCTTCCACTATTGAAATTACTTTAACAACTTTGATGGTTTCCTTCATTTTTTATGTTCCTTCTTCTATTGCAATTATGGTATATTTCCCATACTCACTTTCATCTCCATCATACTTGGTCTTTACAACCATCTCCTCAAGAAATGGTAATTCATCATAATATTCAACATTTTCTATATCTTCATTCGTGTCTTCAACACTTCCATTTCTATATTCTCCTCACATTTTGCTTCTACTACAAAGGTTTCTTCGTTTTCATCTTCAAATTTAATTTCATCATCCACATGTGTATCTACATAGTGAGTTTCACTTTCTTTACCATGTTCATGCTCTGCATCTCGTACAGAGTCACCTTTTTCTTCCACAATTTATTCAATAAATTTCTCTACATTGTTCAAGACAACTGCAATGTCCATGCCTTGTTTATCTTCTTTTGCTTCAATAGTCTCTTCATCAACAACTACAATACTTTGTGGCTCATCTTGATGTTGATAACTCCAAATTTAGTCAAATATTTTTATGGTTGTATATGAAGTGGTTTAATGACAATAATTTAAGTGTTGAGACCATATCCATTGTATGCCATGGAATATTTGTGGGTAAACTCAAAACTCTCATATAATTTTTTATTTTCTTCTTTATATTTTATTTCTTGGGGTTTGTTTTCAGAAAGTTTTTTCTTAAAAAATGGCTTCGGGCAGTCTTGTACAACCACAGATCCTAATTCACATAGGTGTATAAGAATTTTGGATATGTACTTTATAAAAGATACATTTTCCAATATAGTGCACACCAAGGATTGACATTTTGTGGTGAATTTGAGTTATTAGTATGGATTTGTGGAGTGATTCTTATCTACCACCAACTCCTATTTTATCTGGTAAAAATTATGATTTTGGGGCCATTAAGATGAGAACTGGACTATGTATAGAATATTTATGGGATATTGTGTCAAATGGGTTTGAAAAACCCTCAAATCAAGTATCCTATAAGACCATGATTCAATATCAAAATAATCATCTCATAGAAAATAAGAAGGATGATGCAGAAGCATTGTTTCTCATTTAGAAATGCTTGGATGAGATCATTCTTCCCAAAATTGCAGCAACTACTAAGTCTAAGCAAAAAAAAAAAAAAACACAAAATATTGAACATGAGAGCTACAGCTCTAAATCTTGATGTTGATCAGTGTTTCTCCCCCCTTCATTGTATTCCATATCCATAATATACCAAGCTTCTTTGGACTTGATTGTTGCTGCAATTTTGGGAAGAATGTTCGCATCCAAGCCTTGTTGAATGAGAAACAACGTTGTTGCAGCATGCTTCTTATTTGCTATGAACTGATCCTTCTAATATTGAATCATGGTCTCATAGGCTACCTGATTTGAGGGTTCTTCAAACCCATTTAACACAATATCCCATAAATCTTTTGTACGTAGTCTAGTTCTCATCTTAATGGCCCAAAAATCATAATTTTTACTAGAGAAACTAGGAGGTGGTGGAAGATAAGAATCACTCCACAAATCCATACCAATAACTCAAATTCACCACAAAATGTCAATCCCCGGTGTGCATTATATTGGAAAATGTATCGTTTAGAAAGTACAGAATCCAAACTTCGCATACACCCATGATAATCAGGATCTGTGAATGTGCAAGATTGCTTGAAGCCATTTTTCTAAAAGGTTCCACTCTAAAAAAACAAAGTAAATAATTTATTTATTTTTAATTTTTTAAGACACACATATTAATGAATAATATATATTCGTATCCTTTGTGGAAGTACACAATATTATGAACGAGTATACTACGAGTCTTTAAAAAAACACCAAATTTCTTCCATAAAATTGGATTTGCATCGATACCTAAAAACAAATCTCACAATACCCCACATACATTGATAATATTAAGAAATTTACATGAAATTTACCATAGGAAAGGTGAATTTGAAAGGCATGTTGATTCTTGTAATTAAGGAAAGAATGTGATAGTTTCTCTCTTGGATGTGACGACTAGGTTTAAATAGTTTGAAACCTTGAATGAATCAAGAAATCTATTTCTCTTCGAGAAAGTAGTGGATATTCCTTGAGCACGTGACTCCTTCAACAAACAACAAACAATGATGGATTTCTTGGCTTTGAAACCTACAAACCAAATTTTTCAGTGATGTCTTGTCTATATGTGGCTTGTTGGAACATAAAGAATTTATGGTTCATCACACATCTTGGATTCAGTCGATGGGGTGGTTGACCTACATCTAGACACAATCGGTCGAGTAATCGACCAGATCTCTATACTAGGCGATCGAGTAGTCAACATGCTTGACAGTCAGATAGTCGACCAACAGTCGAATATAGTCAAGTAGTGGATCGACCAGCCCAAAAATATACTACGAGTTGGATGCATAGGAGGTCAAGTCGAGCATCCTTGTCGAGTCGGCTCAACAACGCAAATTTGATGAAGTCAAATCTAACAACCAACAATTACATGTAGACAAGATCTTAATAATTTCGTGGAATTCAGTTAGTTATTGAGGCTATAAATAGCATACCCCTTGAGTCATTATCATCAAGTGATCGAGTTGATATTGTATGGAGATATCAAGATATAATATGCACTGTGATGTTTTAATCAGAGTGCAACTTGCTTAAGTGTTGTAGCAGTGTCTTTAAACACCACCTTTTGTCTTTGAAATTTGTATTCCCTCTTCGATTATCTGCAAAATTGTTTATATGTTACAAGTTCCACCCCTTTCCCAACATTGTATCATAGTCGATGGTTTAAAACCTCAATTGTTATCTACAAACCTTGTTGATTCAGATCTATTGTGTGATTGACTCCGGGTCGGTGGTTTGTTGATTGGAACCTTGAAACATATCTTTATGTCTAGATATTGAAGATATATTCAAAGATTGATCCTATCATTCTAAGCAAATAAAATCATGTAGTATGAGAACTAGATATGGAAACCCTACTGAAGAGTAAAGAACTATGGGAGTATACAAATATTTCAATTCCAGATCCAACAGACGATCAGGAAAAGTTCGTTATTGATGGGAAGAAGGATGAGGTTGTAGGGGTCATCACGACCTATATCTCATGGGAGATTCGGTTTCATCTTAGTGGAATCAACTGCCCTCATGGGAGATTCGGTTTCATCTTAGTGGAATCGACCAAGTCAATGAGAGCCATGTCATGCAGTTGGAGAAAGAGTTGATCTCTCCCTATCCTCATTCTCTTGATTCGGCGTGTGTCAAAGAAATTTAGTTGAAATGGGTGAATGTGGAAAGAACTATCAGAAGATGGATATACAACTCATCGAGCTAATCCTGATGAATTTGAGAACACCATTAGACGTGTTCATGTTGACTTTCTACACCAATTGGAAAGCACACAAGAAATATGGTAAGGATTACAACTTTGAATCTTTCTGTGGTCTTTTGATTACTGATCAACACAGACTGGTTAAAGAAGACAATATTGGTGGTAAAAATAAAGTTGACTTTCTCAAGGGAAAGAGAAAGATGGATCCCAGGGATAGAGTATGGTTTGATACCTCTACATAGAGACCTAGAAGCCATGACCAAAAACCTAAGGGAAAAACATGTGCACCACAACGAAGTCAAAAGAAGAATACATGTCAGTATTGTGGAAAGATTGAACATGTGGAGAAAGTATGCTATAAGAAGAGATATGATTTACAGGAGAAGGTTAGACGTCTAGAAGGAAACATGTCCTTTGAACATCGACCCACTCATAATTTCACCTTCCAAGTCAGAAATTCTCACGCCTTACTGTCTCATTCTATGCTGAAAAAATGGGTAGTCGACTCTGGGTGCACTCATTAGATTGCTAAATATGCCTCCTTGTTCACATGGTTGGATGAAGGCAAGGAGAGTAAAATCTATGTTGTTGATGATTTTATCTAGATGATTTTCTCTAGATGTTGTTGGTTAGGGTGAAGTTACATGTTGACATGGGAAATTTTTTTACGTCTATCATATGTAAAACCTCTGTTCCAATCTGTTGTTTGTTTCTCATTTGAAACATATAGGTAAGATTGTGGAATTTTGGCTAGATTGATTCTATGCCTGTGATTTGAAGAAAGGTAAGTTGATTGTCATCAAAGGGATTCTTGACTCAAAATACAGTTTGTATGAATTCTATGACATGACTCGACCTGAAAATGAACTGAATTACCTTGTTTCTCACACTGATGTGTGAAGTCAAATTTGGCATGAAAGACTCAGACACTTGAATTTTTTAATTCTGCAGGAACTGGAAACTTAGAACATGGTTGTTGGTTTACCGAAAGTGTTCCCCCCTGAAGGACTCTATAGAGGCCATGTGCTTGGAAAGAATCATCAGCAACCTTTTGACTCTGGTAAAGCATGGAGAGCACATAACCTACTGAAGTTGGTTCATAGTGATGTTTGTTGCATCAATCTACCTTCACTAGCAGGTGCATGGTATATTTTGAATTTCATTGATTATTTCTCTCATTTCACATGGGTTTATTTTCTAAAGAACAAGAACTTTGTCTTTGAAATGTTCAAGGAGTTTAGAGACTTTGCTAAAAAACAATGTGGTTGACCCATTAAGTGCCTAATATCATACAATGGTGGTGAGTATGTAAATCGACCTTTTGAATAATACCTAGTTCGATCAAGTATTGGCTGGAAGCGGTTGGTTCCTCACACACCTTATCATAATGGAGTTGTAGAATGGAAGAATCAAACTTTAGTCGAAATGACTAGATGTCTTTTGTAGGCTAAATATTTGCTTCCTTGCTTCTCGGATGAAGGGGTGTATTGTGCAAACTATCTGCTCAACTGCATCTCAACTCGACTTGTTCCTTCCATGACTCCAGTCGAATGATGGTGTGGAAAGAAGCCTTCAATCAACCACCTACCTATGTTTGGATGTGTTTCCTGGGCTCACATTTATGATGATTGCTGAAAGAAGTTGGATGAAAAGAGTCATGCTTGCATCATGATGGGCTACTCCAAAGAATCAAAATCCTATCAATTGTTTGATCCTGTCAAACAAAAATCATCAGATAAAATGTATGGTTTGATGATAAGTATTATGGCATTAAGTTGTTGAATGCCTCCTCTAGATTATTGAAGCATGATCCCTTTGACGTTTTCTTCGACACTGGTTCTCATATTCTATTTTTCAATCATTCGACTAGACAATTGAGTTGTATTCCTATTTCGACTCGACCGTCGACCTTCGCATTGACTAGTCTGTTGATCTTTGTTTTGATTGGTCCACCACTATAGATTGAAAACTCTACGAATTCTGATAGACCTGTTGCAGTGAACCCAATTTCACCTATTTCTTATCTACCAAGATGGGATGTGATGACAAATGAAGTTGCTAGTGCTAACATCGGTGATGTCTGCTCCAGACGACAAACTTGAAGTCAAAAGCAACTTGTCAGTGTTACCTTGATGACTTATGTACTTGAAACTTCTGACCATGTTTCATACTCAGATGTTGAAGGACGAACTGAATGGGAATAGGCCATGCAGACAGAAATTGATTCTTTGTCAAAGAATCACACTTGGGACTTAGTTCTCGAACCACAAGAAAAGAACATTGTAAAGTGTTGATCGGTCTACGGGACCAATTTTACCTCTAAAGGTGTTGTTGAGTGACATAAATCATGCCTAGTTGTAAAGGGGTTTTATAAAAAAGAAGGCATTGACTACACTGAAACATTTTCCCTTGTTGCAAAGATGAACTCTGTTCGATTAATTATTTCCCATGTTTCTCGTTTTCGATGGCAAATCCATCAGATGGATGTGAAGAGTGCCTATTTCATGGAGATCTATTTGAATAAATTTTCATCGAATAGCCACATGTTTTTGTGACAGATTCTAACTCAGTTTATTGACTCAAGAAGTTTCTTTATGGTTTTAAGCAGGCTCCCTGAGCTTGGTATGCTAAGATCAATATTTTCTTTTTTTGATTTGGTTTCAAACATTGTGAATATGATCACAACCTATATGTACTCCATACCAATGGAGACACTTTGATTGTTGATGTATATGTAGAAGATATTCTCATGACAGGAAATAATAATGATCTCAAACACTTACAGTCGATGCTACTCTCTATCAAAAATTGGTCAACAGTCTTATTTATTTTACTCATAGTCGACCTGACATTTCATTTGTTGTTAGTGTGGTTTCTCGGTTTATGCAAGACCCTAAAGAAAGCCACTGGAAAGAATTCAAACAAATTGTCAGCTATCTCAAGGGTACCACTCATTTTGGTATCAAATATTGTCTATGTTCTGATTCGTTGGTCATCTTCACCGACTCTGACTAGGATAGTGACAATGTTGATCATAAGTCCACTTTTGGCTATGTGTTTCTCTTTATCATTGGACTGTTGGTGTGGCTATGAAAGAAACAAAAACAAAAGGTAGTCTCTTTTTTTACTACAGAAGAAAAATATCGTGGCACTATTCAAGTAGGTACTGAAGCATTATGGATCCACCAACTTTTGGGAGAACTTGGTCTTCATGTTCAGACCTTGACTACAATCTAATATGACAATCAAAGTTCCATACAAGTTGTTGACAATCATGTTTCCCATAGTAAGATGAAGCATGTTTAGTTCCATACTCACTATTTGAGACAGTTGGTTCAAGAGAATGTTCTCTCTCTTGAATGTTGCAAAATACATGATAGGGTTGTTGATATCTTTACCAAACCTTTAGGTGAAGCTATATTTATCAAGCTCCATGAGATGATTGGGATTTAGGAAGCTACAACTATGGGGGGGTGTCATAATGATGTAATTTCACCTCTTGAAGCTCTAGAGATGTGTGTTGATGGGGGGGTGTTGGAACATTAAGCATTGATGGTTCATCACACATCTCTTGGAATCAGTTAGTTGGGTGGCCAACCTACATCTAGATACAGTCAATTGAGCAATCAACCAGATCTCTACACTAGTCAGTTGAGTAGTCGACATGCGTATCAATCAAAAAGTCGACCAGTAGTCGAAGATAGTCAGGGAGTGGATCGAGCATCCCAAAAAATGACTACGAGTAAAATCTGACTCCTTGTCAGTCGGGTCGAGCATCCTTGTCAATCTGACTCGACAACACAGATTTGATGGAGTCAACTCTAAAAACCAACAGTTACATGTGGAAAAGATCTTCCTGATTCTGTGGAAGTCGGTTAGATATTGAGGCTATAAATAGCATACCCCTTGGGTCATTATCATAAAGAGATCAAGATGACATTGTCTCGAGATATCAAGATCCGACATGCACTTTGATGTTCTTATCACAATGTTCCTTGCTTAGGTGTTGTAACAATGTCTTTAGATACCACCTTTTGTCTTCAAAAATTTTATTCCCTCTTTGACTATCTACAAAATTGTTTATCTATTACAAGTTCCACACGTTTCCCAACATGACCTCCTCTCTAATTTTATACTTGCTCTGCAATATGTTGTCTCCACTCTATCTTTGATACCAACTTGAAGGAGGGAGGGGAAAATTAATAACAACTATGGTTGTATGAACTCATGCACAAACACAAAAAAATGGAACACCAAAGCTGCAACACCAGAGATGCAACTCTAAATATTGATACTTTTTTTGCTTCTAAAGGAAGATATAAATACAAACAGGTTTATTAATAATATATTTTGACAACTAAACTCCTCTAGAGATTTCTACATTTAACTAGATCTGAATGAAACTCTTCTATAACTCTCTAAAATTAGAACTCTCCAAAATTAGCTAGGGTGAGTAATTACCATATTCCAATAGCACACAGAGAAAAGAGAAAAGAAACAAGAAAAAAGTGAAAGAAAATTGAGTCACTTCAATTTCATCTATGAAACCCATGTTGTAACTATAAACTAGTAAATAAGCTATCTCCTTAGCTGGGAAGAGTTCAATGCTTATCCCTCAACAATTAAAAAGATGGGTTTTTGTGGTTTAGGGAATGAGGGTGGGTTTGCATATCATACACTCGACCGACCATAATACCAACCATGAAGGGTGCATTGTGGAGAGACACTCACACCAAAGGAGACCCATTTGACCAGTTGATCTAGAGGCAGAACCCTAAATATCCCATGCATAAGCTTTAACACCATTTGTTGAGAAGAAAAAAACACGAGAAACAAAGAAAGCACCTAGTGAAGTTGACCCAGTAAAAGAACGAATTCATTAACCACTAAGTGTAGATAGAAATATAGGACGTAGTTACGGTCCAAGGTGGAGCTAATTCAATAATTTCAAGAGAATAAATAGTTGTTGCAAGAGGTTTTTAAAATGATAGATAAGTACATAAATATGAATATTAACTCTAATGGAGAAGAAGACATAAATAAGTATCATTCAACGATCATTATCATCATCACTTGTATAACGAGCAAGAGGTTGCTTAGAGGTAAGGAAAGAGATCAATTCATTCTAAGGATTTCTTTCGAAAGAGCTTTCAAAGTTACACTAATTCCATGCGAGGTCGTCACATGTCTGAGGCAGAGACATGATGCTTTTCCCTGAAAGAATAGTTTGCATACTTGCCCATATGAGGCAAAAAATGATGGCAGTTATGATGAAGCTCCAGATCCACTGGGATCCAAATTATCTCGCCAATGGTTTCAGGATTGGAACGATGTCATAATACAATTCCATAGCTTAGTGCCGAAGTCGTTCCCTCCGACCCTTATTACAAGTTGGCTGACCTTATTCACCCCCTATTTCAAAGAAAGAAAATATTATTGATGATCAAGTATGTTGTTTTCTTACTACTTATTTCTCGTATAACTGAAATTTAAACTAGTACTTCTTAGTAGAGCTTTAATTCTTTCAAATGTTTCATCAAAAGAATATAGAATGCATTCATATCAAATTTGTAGTAGTATAAAGTTAAACAAAAAAATTCAAAAAAAAATTTAATTTTTAATTTCTTTTTTATTGCAATTAATAATTACATAATGGGTCTAATGTTAAGAAAATGTGTTTTCTCCTAAGAGATCACAAGGGAGTAGGGTATGTATACCTCTAAGGATTTTGCCAGTCAAATAGCTAAGCGAAGAGGAAGCACTCTAAATTCCTTAAACTAAAAATGACAATGCATTCATACCAAGTTTTTACTAATATAAACTTAAACATAGAATTTGGAAAAAAATATTAATTTTTCATTTGTTTTTCTAATACTTCACATGATGCATTCTTGGTATGTGATTGAAATGACTTGCATTTGAAAACCCTTTTTGAAGAGTTGAATACCAACGACTGTGGATGACAACAATGGATGCTTCCTTGCAAAGGTAGCATAATATTCCATTTTCAACTATATGCAATAGCTTCTTCTTCTAAAGATATATGTGACACGCTTCCCATGAGCTTTAACGTGTGTCCAACGATCTATGTCACAATTGTGAAGCCACTACCATAAAATATGGCCTATGCATTGAGTGAATAGGAAAATGGTTAGGACAAAGCAAACATTTAAAGTCACTAAGTAATGCTAGAGTTACTTCTAGCATTACTTGACTTGGGAAAATTAGTAATCAAATCCGTGTCTTAAGATAAGATATGGGTAGGGTTATGCTTGGGGAAGAGACCAAATAAGACCTCAAACTTAAAACTTAAGCTAAAAAATAAATGTGAGTGGAAAACTATATGGATTTGCAAAATTTTTGGCTTAAAACAATAAAAAGGCATTGGTTTTACTGTAAAGCTAATACAAACAAGGTGGACTAATTACAATAGTCCTTAGAGCAAGGGCTAGGACTAATAATGTAAATCTCCAAAACATTTTATATAGAAATTTTAAACTTCAATAACAAAATTTAAATGATTGTTATTTGTTTATTTCAAAATTATTAGCTATCAAGGAGGGGATTCCTTATCCCACAAAGAAGGGAGACTTAAGCACCAATTTGATGATTTTGCCCTGAATTTAAAATTGGATTATTATTATTATTATATTATATTTGTAATCTTTTAAAAGAACATTATATTCATTATTGGTTTATGTTTTGGAAAAGGGTTGTATTCATTTTCATGTTGTAATAAGTAAGGGTATGGAATAACAAAGATGCACACATTCCTTTAACATTAACCAACGGTGTGATTAATCCCTTGTGCGAAATGCACTCTGCACGCTTTAATGTATCCTCTTTCATTCATGACCGGGGTTTGGTTTGCGATTTCTTACGCTCATTCTGTTGAATTGTGATAAATTACGTTCATGCTTCAACTTCCCCTTCTTATACCACTACTTGCATCTGGATGCATCATTGCATTATGATAAATTATGGATCTTATTGCACTCCGATAAATTATGCATCTTATTACACTCCAACGGTCCAAGAAACGGTCATATGATAAATTATGCATCTTATTGATTCAAAGAAAATCAATTATAAAGTAGAAACGGTCCACTTCAACTAAAGCTTATGAGCAACATGATATGGTCAGAGAATCCACATGCACGGCACGAGAGGTGAAGTGCATTTTTTATTTACTGGATAGCCACATCAGTGACGTCTTATTGATATATTTGGCAGCCACGAAGACGAGAGAGATTTAGCAAGAAACGTTGGCCCCGGGATCCACACCCAACTGGCTACAAATTGTATTGTAGTAATTCACTCTGCTACTCACTTCGCCACTGTTTCCACCGTTGCATTCCCCGCTGTTGATGGCTTTGATTGTGGCACCGAAGCCCTGCCCGGAGGTTATGGCAGAGTGGCAGTTGCTGTTCTGCATCCAGAACCACACGGCCGTCTTGAACGCGATGGTGGCGTCTTGCCCCACCTTCTCTGGGTTATTCAGCCCATCGAAACCAATGTTCTGCCCCGCAGCTCCATAATTGAAATTCCTGCATTCATTAACAATCTAAGAGTCAGTCTTAGCCTCTTTCGCCATTACAGATGAGATTAGGAGATGCTGTTAGTTGAATGATCAGTTACGTACCAGCTTAACTGGAGAGGCCCGCGCCCATGGTAGCTCTTCCCGCTTGTACACGGCCACGTCGTGTAACTCGGATCACAATACAACTGTGGAGGATTTATCTCGTTGATGGAGCACAGCCCTGGCATGACGGAGAAATTAATTAATTGGTGTATTAACAATAATCATCGTGAAGTAGCTGAAATCAAATTGGTATTAACGGCAATCATGAATGAAGAAATTGAAATCAAATTACAGACAGAATAAGCTATAAATAGAGCATTGATAAGCAGATTCTATACCTCCAGTTTCATGCATTACATTAGCGAAGAAAGCAGCGAGCTCTCTCTTCTGGACGTCGTCGGCTCCGGTGGTGCCAAATCCAGAATACGCATTGGCAGCTGCGATGAAAGCGTCGTGAGTGTAGAATCCCTTGCCCTCGCAGGAGCTYGCRGCTCCGCCCGCAAGGCCGTCGAAAATACTCTGGGAAATTATRKYCCCCACGTTTCCACCTCCGCCACTAGGAGATCCGCCTCCTGAACAGGGTCCGCTCTGGCAGCCATCGCCGCAGTAAKCAGAGGTCGTCCCGCAGTATCCATACTTGCTGCAACACAGACCGCTGGCGCAGCCACAGTTTTGAGCATTAACACTGACGCCCACTAGCAGCAGCACTAGCACCAGCGCCATTACTGATCTACCACAACTACTACCCATYGCTAATAATTCCTCGAAGRCTCTGAATATTTGATATGTTTATGGAACTACTSAATCGAATGCTTGCTCTATTTATAGAGAAACCCCAACGCAATCTCCTCCTCCTCTAGTTTTTTATGATGGTGGGTCAATACTAGCAGGCGGGTTCTTTAGTTTTTTATGATGGCAGGTCAATACTAGCAGGCGGGTTCTTTAGTTCTTTATGATGGCGGGTCAAGAATTTGATTTTATGAAATTATCGCAACGCGATCTCCGCTTTCTTTACTTCTTTATGTTGGCAGGTCAATAGTAGCCTATCTAGAATTTGATTTTATGAATAATTTCAATAGGCGTCGGGACGCGCTTCCGTTGGGAGAGTTGTATGAAACAATTGCTAGGGTTGCGTGTTTATTGCTGGCTTTCAGTACGCCGCACGACGCGTTTCGCTTGGAAGCGTTGAACGCAGCGAGTTTTACTTTCCATCGAGCCGCCTTCCATCCCACAAGATTTTGTGGATAAGATGAATGGGTTGGGCCAGGGTTGGAATTCCAAAAAAACAAAAAACCTAGTATAAACGTTTTATTTTTTTATTTTTTTAAGTTTGTTTGGTGATTTTTTTGTTTTTGATTTTGTTTGAAATTTGGTGAAGAATGGTTAGATTTGAGTGGCTAAGTTTGTATAATTCAAGTGTTTCAATTTTTTTTTTCAGAAACTGAATTCATTTATACATTCAAAAATATAATTTAAACAATAGAAAATAATATTAGTAAAATAATCAAGACTTTAATGTATGTAACACCATATTTATGAAGAATATTAACAATTAGATTAAATTATTAACGAACAAATTTGTCCAATATTACAACACCAAATTACACTCTAATAATCCAAGTGTATATCATTAACCTTCATTGTCCAATGCATCTTTCTTGGTAACTCCTAATGCATCTTTCTTGGTAACTCCCTTGGGATGGTAGACCCGAGAAAAAATGTATTCACTAAGTCGTATCAATCCCGACTTATGGACTCTTCCTATATACATGTATTAAAACAAAGCATGAACAATTTATCAAGTAACTTCTATGTGGTTTTAGGGTCTATTTTAAGAGGTATTCATAACTTGTTTGGAGGGAAAATACCATACTATTTTTCAATTTGTATGGTTTGATGTTGTCGATATGTTTACTCATAGATTTATTAGAAGAATTATTGGGATTTTGAGAAACTTATTTTTACAACATTTAAATTTAGCAGAGAACAAGTTTTACATGAACTATTTCTCAAATGTAAGTGGAAAGATTGTTAGGAGTTTGAGCAACTTATCTTTACAACATCTAAATCTAGTAGAGAAGGATTTCTACATGAACTCTTTTCCAAACATAAGTTCCATGCAATGACTTGAAAATTTGAATTACTTTGCATGTCATCTAATTGAATCCATTCTCGCATAAATCCTCAACCTTCAGAGCTTGAGAGTATCAGAGGTCTTGTAATACCTTTTAATTGGCCATATCCATCTTGCGGTTGGTAGTCTAAATGACCTTAACTACTTGGATTTATCAACAAACAATCTAATTCATGATATCCCCATGGAATTGTTGATGCATTTAGAGACCATTACATAAGTGTTATTTTTTTAAAACAAACTAACGATGTTCATGTGCAATGGCCTCACAACAAGATTCCCAACAACATTTAGATGTGCATAGATCTAGGAAAACACACGAGACCACCTAAATTTGTCACCCACTAAGAAACGATCCTACACCTTGTTAGTTTTACAATACTTTTATAGGCCCCAAACTTCTTATGCATTTTTCAAGCACTTCCCATGTGCTTTTCGCAATTTCTAGGTTGGTGAAACACATGGAACTCATAATATATTTGTAAGGGTCCAAGAACACACCAAACAAAGTTTGTATGCAAAAGTTGCAGCCATGGGAAGTTGATGTATCAACTAATCTCCTTGGGACCCACATTCATTTTGCCACATCATCTGTTAGGGTTAGGGTTTTCGATTTTAGGGTTTCCGCCTCTTAGGGTTTTAGACTTCATGTTAAAAAAACACTTACAACCTCTTGTGAAGGGATTTTTGTGAATGAGCATTTCCCTTTGAACTCATCTCATACATAAGCCACCACCGTTATAACTAGTTTGTATTGCTTTAAATATTGCAGTATTTTCATTATTTCATTCATTAATGAAGTTTGGGTTTCATTGTATTATTGTTCTCTTTGCAATATCTCTATGTTATTTTGCATGTTTTTCTACTTGATGAAAGGAAAATATTGTAATTGGTTCTTCGTCAAATTGCCTTGACTTTTATTAACCACTAAGTGCAGAGAGAAATATAGGACGTAGTTATGGTCCGAGGTGGAGTTAATTTAGTAATTTCAAGAGCATGAATAGTTGTTGCAAGAGGTTTTTAAAATGATAGATAAGTACACAAATATGAATATTGACTTTGATGGAGAGGAAGACAGAAATAAGTCTCATTCAACGATCATTATCATCATCACTTTTATAGCGAGCAAGAGGTTGCTCAGAGGTAAGGGAAGAGATCAATTCATTCTAAGCATTTCTTTCGAAAGAGCTTTCGAAGTTACACTCATTCCATGCGGGGTAATCACACATCTGAGGAAAAGACATGATGCTTTTCCCTAAAAGATGATCCGGATTTAGGAGCGGAACTAACTGATTAACAGACTAAATACAATAAACACAGAGATATGAAGAACAACATAGATATCTAGTGAACAATATCTTCTATTGAATAAATGAAATAGGTTGAAACTGTAAAATTGTTGAACTAAAACACTTGCTCGAATGGTGGTAGCTATCTCTGAGAAGAGATGTGGCTGCTACATGCATCCTTCTGAGCAAAATGATTACAATGAGGCTCCAGAGGCCTTTTTGATATTACTCATGAATTCGAAAACCCTAGACATCCAAAAACCTAACCCTAGGAGGTGAAACGCCAAAAGTTGTGTGGGCCCTATGGGTAAGTTGGTACCTCAACTTCCCGGGGTCTTAACTTTTGCATATGACATCTATTTTAGGCACGTGATAGCCCGTTGGAAAGGTAATTCAAAGAACTATGCATTACACCGTCAAACTCTAACTCTGTCTATTGTTTGACCGTGGTGATAAAAAAAAACAATGTTTAGGGCCCCAAAACGACCCTGGAAGTAGGGAAAGTTGTGCTAACATGAAAATATAAAAAATAAGCCAGTGGGATTAGATGGGAGGTCACCAGTATCCACGTGGAATATGTGTAGGGCTTCAGACAACCCCATAAGTGTAGAACCCATAATTACAAAGAAGTACAGAAGAACGTGTTGATTTAAAAACAATCAAGAGGAGCTGGTTGGAATAGGTGGGTGGCAAACAATATCCACTTGGATCAATCCTCCTCTCTTAGGAAGAAATGGTCTCCATTGGGTTGATTTCCCCCATCAGGTGAGGAAACTTATTCTAAATTTGGCCCTAGGGGAGCCACTTTCCTTGGTGTAGGAGTTTCCCTGCCTTGACAACCTGATAAAGCTGGATCCTCTGCTGGCGAGTGATCTTGACCTGTGTGTCTAGTATTTGATCAGTGGATGCTTGTTCCATGTAGTAAGGGTTGAGCTTTGTTGGTGTTAGCTATTTTGCGATCTCTGAGGTGTCCAATAATGGTGGGAAATATGGCCTAAGGATGTCCACATTGAACACTAAGTGCAAGCCAAGGAAGGGTGGAATGTTGAGCTCCAAAGCATTTCTACCCATAGCCTTGGTGATAGTGTAAGGCCCATAGCGAAGTGGGCGGATCTTCTGATGGAGCCCTGTAAGATACCCCTTCTGCAAATGTAACCAGACTTTGTCTCCAACCTGAAACTGGTGTGGTACCCTGTGTTGATCATGGCATTGCTTGTACTTAGCATTGGATTTCTACAAAATCTCATGGAATTGTTGGCGAATGTGTTGAATCCACTCAATGAATATGGTGGCTTTGTCGGTCTCAGACTGAACATGGGAAGAGTCTGTCTATATGGTGGCAAGAGGTAGTGCAACATCAATAGGACCTAAGGGTTGGAATCCCAACCCCACCTGAAATGGGCTATGGTTGGTGGAGCTATGGAGAGCCTTGTTGTAATTGTGTTGAACATAGGGGGGACTTTCATCCCATGTATGTGGATGCTTGGAGTTGTACATGTGTAGGATGTGCACAATCATATGATTGACAACCTCTATTTGTCTATTTGTTTGGGGGTGGAAAGAAGTGGATTTAGTGAGCTTGGTGTCCAACAATGACCAGAGACTTGACCAACATGTGTTGAGGAACCTGTTGTCCCAGTCAGATATGATGGTCTGTAGTATCCCAAAATGGACCCATACCCATTTGAAGAAGAGCTTGGTAGTATCTGCTCATGTGATATTCTTCTTGCAGGCTGTGAGGATGGCCATCTTCGAAAACCGATCAACGACCAAGAATACACAATCATTGCCTTGCTTGGTGGACGGAAGGCCAAACATGCAATCCATTGAGATGGATTCCCAAGGATTCTTGAGAGTAGGAAGAGTGGTGTATAATCCCTGCTTCTTGATGGCTAGCTTGGTAATGGCACATGAAGTGGAAGATATGATATACTTACTAACGTCATGTCGAAGTTTTGGCCAATAAAAATGTTTCTGTAGAACAACCATAGTTTTCTCCACGCCAAAATGGCATGCCATTCAACTATAATGGGCTTCCCAAATTAGCTTTGCACGCTCGCTTGTAAGAACACAGAGATGGCCCAGATGACATAATAGGCTGTCCTTAATGTGAAAATCAATGACAGACACGCATGTACCCAAGAGCTGATAGGTGGTGGCGAAGTATGGATCTTGTTGATAAAGTTGGGGCCACTCACATGCCTCATGTCCACAAGAACGGAGCATAGTGGTGAGTGAAACCATGGGAGGTCGACAGAGGTAGTCAACGACATGATTTGAGCTCCCTGTCTTATACTTGATCTTGATATGGAACTATTGCAGGTAGGTGAACCACTTCTGATGGTGGTCGTTCCACAATTTCCCCTAAGTTTGTATGAACTGCAGAAGCTTGTGATTAGTGCGGATGATCATCTCCTTTCCTAGAGTGTAATGTTTCCATTGACGATATGCTTGGAAAATGGAATACATTTCTTTGTCATAGGTGGAGTATTTTCGGACAATATCTGAGAGTGTCTCACTATGGTATGCCATTGGATGACCTTGTTCATGCCAAGTATCCCAAGTATTTGACCTTGTTCATGCCAAAGGATCATTTTTCCAAGTTGGCATATAGCTTGTGCTTCCACAGAGTGCTCAAAACCTGTTGAATATACCACATGTGCTCCTCCCAACTTCTGCAGAAGATGAGGATGTCATCCTATTATATAAAACTACAAAAGAGTTGGTGAAGGTTTTCAATACATGATCCATCAATCTCATGAAAGTGGTTGGTGCATTTGTTAAGGAAAAGGGCATGACCAACCATTCGAAGAGACCTTCTTTGGATTTGAAGGTTTTCTTCCATACGTCACTTAGTTCTATGGGAACCTGGTGGTAGCCATACTTTAGGTCAATCTTGTTGAAGAACTTTTCCCCCTTGAGTTGGTCAAGAAGGTCATGAATCTTGGGAATTGGGTACCCGTTCCTGACAGTGATTTTGTTTAATGCTCTGTAATCAATGCAGATTCGCCAGGTCTTGTCCTTCTTCTGCACTAGTACAATTGAGATTCTACAAGGGGAGGAGTTGGGTTTGATGTTCCCCTTTTGAAGAATCTCTTGGATCTGACGCTTGATTTCATCATTTTCCATTAGTGAGCGACGATAGACTGGTCCATTATGCAGAGGTGCACTGGGGGTCAGATCAACTGGATGCTTGACTTGGCAGTGCATCGGTACCCCGATGGGTGAGGAGAAGATGTCTCTGTACTCTTCCATGATACTGTCCACTTGCTTCTGCTGCAAAGAGAGGCTTTGTGTAGAGTCCACGGAGGTTGCGACGACCTTCTGATTACTGTGAGCATGGATCATAAAGAAGACAAACTTCCTAGTCTATGAAATGACCTTACTACATTTCTTAGCAAAGATTAAAGAAATAGCGGTAGGTGGCGCTACTTTTGGTATCCTATACAATTGTCTACCCAAAGTAATAATAACATTGTGGGGTCTAGACTCATACACATCATGACGCTTCAACAAATATGGTTTTCCTAAAAGAACATCACAAACTTCAAAGGGAGAAATATCACACAATACCTCGTCTTTGAAAGGCTTGATGTCGTAGGGAAGATGACACTGTTGACTGACACAAATATATCTTCCTTGGCGAAACCAACTGATGTTGTAGGGCTATGGGTGCGGTGTCATCGTTAGGTCCAATCACTTGACGACCTCTGCTGAGATCAGGTTCTTCTGACTACCACTATTGACAATGAAATGAAGCAGAGCCTCGTTTACCCACATCTGTGAGTGAAAAAGGCATTACCCTTCCTCTGGTTCTTCTAGATCGCTTGGCTAGATTTTGGTGGTAGAGACAGTGGCATTGGGTTCCACATCGATAATCTGCTTTCCTCCTTTTGGATTTGACTCGAAGTCAGAATCGGCCTCAGACTCATACGCCTTCATCTCGACCACAAGTGACTGCTTGGAGCAACATTCTTCAGTGTTGTGCCAAGGGCTTTTATGATATTCACACCATTTTCCCGTGTCCTTCTTCAACTTTTCATTGCCTTTATTGTGTTGCGGCTTTGACTAATTGTCCTGAGAGTGGCCGATGTTTCTATGTCCCTTTCCATGTGGGTTGGGTCCGCCTTTTCCCTACTTTAGCTGTGAGGAGTTTGCAGATCCAAACTCTCGACTCTTCAGCTTAAATTTCTACTCAATCTTGAAAGCATATCTATAAGTCGTACCCAATGAGGCGATGTCCAAAAACTCCATTTATGTTTGAATGTATCTATGCAAACAACTGTGATATTAGAGCACCATATGTCGCTCAGAGTCTTTGATACCCAATTTGGTGCCCAGGGTATGGAAATTATTGGTGAAATTTGGTATTGTCTAGTCCCTTTCTTGACGTAGGGTGGTCCATCGGGTGTATTGGTCCTCGTAGCTTCCAACGAGGTAGTATTTTTCTTTAATAACATCCCAGAAGAAATCCCATGTAGGGACAACCACAAATATTGTTGATTCTTATATGGTCCTTTGCTCAGAGTGAGTATCCCACCAGTCCTTAACATAGGGGACGACATTGAGGAGTGCAAAAGTAATATCTTCCCTATCAAAAAAATTGTGGACCGAAAAATACCCTTCGAGCAGATTCAACCATTTATCTACAACATCCACATCTATTAGTACTTCAAATAATGGAATATCAAAATTTACCTGTACCTTGAAGGGGGTTGCATGGCCGCTTGATGAAGATGCTTCTCCTGTGGGCAGTCGTCAAAGGATCTGCATGAAGTTGTCCATCATTTTGTTCCTTTGTCGCGTAAGGGCTTCCTTGAGAAACATTTTAAAATGATCTCTTGGTCCATCATATTTATTTTCATCCCCCATGGTTTTTTGCCAATCTCGACGTGACCAATCTTGCAACGACTCGATTGGTTCAAGTCCCAACTTCTTGTACCTAGATCTTGTCGGGGACATGCACGAAGAAAAATAAATGAAGAGAAGACCGCTCTGATACCATTGATCCAGATTTAGGAGTGGAACAAACTGAATACAATAAATACAGAGATATGAAGAAAAACACAGATATCCAATGAACAATATCTTCTATTGAATAAATGAAATAGGTTGAAACTATAAAATCGTTGAACTGCAACACTTGCTCGAATGGTGGTAGCTATTTCTGAGAAAAGATGTGGCTGCTATGTGCATCCGTCTGACAAGAATGATTACAATGGCATTCTAGAGGAATTTTTGATATTACTCATGAATGCCAAAACCCTAGACATCCAAAAACGTAACCCTAGGAGGTGAAATGCCAAAATTTATGTGGGCCCTATGGGTAAGTTGGTACCTCAACTTCTTGGGATCGTAACGTTTTCATACGACCTCCGTTTTAGGTGCGTGATTTCCCGTTGGAAAGGTCTTTAAGAGAACTACACATTACGCCATCAAACTCTAACTCTGTCTACAGTTTGAATGTGGCGAGCCAAAAAAACAATGTTTAGGGCCCCAAAACGACCCTGTAAGTACAACAAGATGTGGGGACATGAAAACATACAAAATAAGCCAGTTGGATTAGATGGGAGGCCACTAGTATCCACCTAGAAGATGTGTAGGGCTTTAGACAACCCCAGAAGTGTAGAACCTATAATTACAAATAAATACAAAATAACATGTTGAACTAAAAAAAGTCAGGAGGAGCGAGTTGGAATAGGTGGGTGGGCACCAATATCCACCTGGATCAAAAGAATAGTTTGCATACTTTCCTGTATGAGGAAACAAATGATGGTAGTTTTGAAAAATCTCTAGATCCATTGGGATCCAAGTTATCTCGTCTGTGGTTTCAGGATTGGAACGATGTCATAATACAATTCCATAGCTTAGTGCCCAAGTCGGGTAAGGTGGTGAACCAAGGCTTCCCTCTCACCCTCATTACAAGTTGGATGACCTTATTATTGACTTGGAATGATCTATCTGATAACACAAAATATTCTCGATCCACAAAGCTGGTCACCCCTTATTTCATAGAAAGAAAATATTATTGATGATCATGCATGTTGTTTTCTTGCTACTTATTTCCCGTATAACTGAAATTTAAACTAGTACTTCTCAGTAGAGCTCCAATTATTTCAATTTTTTCATCAATAAGAAAAGAAGAAAAGAATATAGAATACATTCATATCAAATTTGTAGTAGTATAAAGTTAAGAAAAAAAAATGGAAAATATTTTTAATTTTTAATTTCTTTTTTAATGCTATTAACAATCACATTATGGGCCTAATGGCTAAGAAAATGTGTTTCCTCCTAAGAGGTCACAAGTGCAAATCCAAAGGGGGGTAGGGTATGTATACCTACGAGGACTTTACTAGTCAAATCGTTAGGCAAAGGGGGTCCCTTGTCCCACAAACAAGGGGGTTTCATACACCAATTTGGTGTTGGCTTGGTTTTGAATGGCTCCAATTCATTTTTCATTCCCTGTGTTTGTAAATGATAGCTCAAGTAACATTTCGGTAAAGAACTCTAAATTCCTTAAACTAAAAGTGACAATGCATTCATACCAAGTTTTTACTAATATAAACTTAAACATAGAATTTGGAAAAAAATATTATTTTTTCAATAGTTTTTCTAATGCTTCACATGATGCATTCTTGGTATGTGATTGAAATGACTTGCATTTGAAAACTCTTTTTGCAGAGTTGCATACCAACGACTCTTGATGACAACAATGGATGATTCCTTGCAAAGGTAGCATAATATTCCATTTTCAACTATTTGCAATAGTTTCTTCTAAAGATATATGTGACACGCTTCCCATGAGATTTAACATGTGTCCAACGATCTATGTCACAACTGTGAAGCCATCACCATAAAATACGGGCTATGCATTGAGTGAATAGGAAAATCGCTAGGATGAAACAAACATTTAATGTCATGAAGTAATGCTAGAGTTACTTATAGCATTATTTGACTTGGGAAAATTACTAATCAAATGTGTGCCTTAAGATAAGATATGGGTGGGGTTATGCTTGGGGAAGAGACCAAATAAGACCTCAAACTTAAAACTGGAGCTAAAAAACAAATGTGAGTGGAAAAACTATATGGATTTGAATTTTTTTTTACTTAAAACAATAAAAAGGCATTGGTTTTCAATAAACATTTTAAATAGAAATCTTAAACTTCAATTAAAAAGAACTGATTACAATAGTATTTATGTAAATCTAGAAAACATTTTAAATAGAAATCTTAAACTTAGATAAACATTTTATATAGAAATCTTAAACTTCAATAAAAAAAATTAAATGCTTGTTATTTGCCTATTTCAAGATTATGCTATCAAATGGTTCATGGGAGGGGATCAATTGTCCCACAAACATTTTATATAGAAATCTTAAACTTCAATAAAAAATTTAAATGATTGTTATTTCCCTATTTCAAAATTATGCTATCAAATGGTTCGAGGGAGGGGATCCCTTGTCCCACAAACAAGAGGACTGATACACAAATTTGATGTTTGACTTTACAATGACCTTAAAATTAGATGATTATTATTATTATTATTATTATTATTATTATATACTTGTAGTATTTTATGTTCAATTTAGAAAATTATATTCATTATATTATGTAATGGTTTATGTTTTGGAAAAGGGTTGTATTCATTTATGTTATATTTACGCCAAAAGGCGTACACCTATTGACCATGGGCACATTTAATAGGTTTTTAGTGCTTAATCAATTTTGTATGGACAAGATTAAATATTGATGGAATATTCTTAGTAGTCCAAATAAATCAATGGTTGTGATTTCAACCACTAACTTCCTCACTATTATAAAGAGATCAGTTTACATGTTTATTTTTTTACTTTTACTTAATCATATTTAAAATTTACTATGGTGGTTAGCTGATTGCCACTTATGAGTGTATAGGGTTTCATTTTCTAGGCCAACCTAAACCTTTGGCCTTCACCAGCCATGTTCTTGACACATTACCTCCTTCCAACTCCTTCCGTCGCCGTTTCTGTTTCCCGGCGATTCAGGTTTTGCAAGCCGTTCTTTCGTCGTTCAACAGCCACGAATTTGTCGCTGTGCTGGTATGTATTGGTTTATGTTTTGGAAAAGGGTTGTATTCATTTTCATGTTGCCCTAATAAGTTAGGGTATGGAATAATAAAGACGCACACATTCCTTTAACATTAGCTAAAGGTGTGATTTACGTAACGTATTTTGTGTGCGAAATGCATTCTGTATGCTTTCATCTATCCTGTTATTCACAACCCGGGTTTGGTTTACGGTTTCTTATAGCAGGTGCATTCGATTGAATTGTGATAAATTACGCTCATGCTTCAACTTCCCCTTCTTATACAAGGGGTCAATGGGCGGCGGGACGGGCTTTGGTTGGGAGGGTTGTATGAAACAATTGCCAGGGCGTCGGGTGTTTATTGCATGCTACATGTCACTACGCGGTGAGACGTGCTCCATTTGGGAGCGTTGAACGCAACGAGTCTTAGTTTCCATCACGCCGCCTAACATCCCACAAAAAATATTTTGTGGATAAGTTGAATGCCTTGGGGATAAGTCATTCAAGATCAAATCGAGTATATTAAGAAACACGTGTACAAGATCAAATTGTTAATATGGCAAAGGACAATGTGGATAACGTGTCATTTAATTCACCTTTAAATATAACGCATGTAATTATATATTAATTTTAATATTTTTGTATTTAACGTTACTTGTGGTTAAACATTTATATCGAATTTTTTTTAGGTAATATTTCATTTTATATATTCTCTATTAATATTTCATTTCATATTTTTCAAATATTTATAAATTTATCATTAATATTTCATTTTATATTATTTATTGTTAAAATAAAAAATTAATCTACATTGTGAAGGATGCAAGTTGTCATTTAGTGATATACCAGGTGTAACACCTCGTTTTCCCCATAATTGTAATTATGCCCTAAGACTTCATACGATTATGTTTATGAAGTTTGTAATCATGTTTTGATTAATGAAGGACACCAGAGAACTCATTGACAGGGAAAAGCCTTGAGAATACTAGCTATGATATAACATGTGGAATTGATGAAGTGTACTGGTGAGGTGGGGCTGAGATGTTTTAGTGAAGAAAATAGGAAGCTTGCTTAACAAGCTAGCTTATATTTGCAAAACATGAACACGCTCCTACCAACGTGCCCAAATTAGTATGAAGCCACATGACCAGTTATGAAGGTGAGATCGGTGGTTGAAGCAGTTAATAACAACTCACAGTTTTGGTTTCTTGAAGAAGGAAAAGGGTCAATTGAACGACCTGAAAAATAGGACAAATAGGAAACCATGGATTTTCCCCTTCAGAAATTCATACTGTAGACATCAGGTTGCGTTTGATAGAAGCCATGGGAGTCCCAAGGATTGGCAGAGGAAGAGGCCAAAGGTGAAAAACATCACTGAGAAAAAGGTGTGAGTGGCAACAAAAAGGGGGAGAGAGAGCACGCAGTGCAAAGATGAGAATACTCTGATGAAGAATAAGTGAGTGACGAGCTCACAAGATAAGGGTGCAATGAACAAAGACGTTCATTGGAAAAAATCGAAGAGAAGAAGAAAGTGAAGAGCTTTCCTTGAAGAAAATAGGAAGCTTGTCCAATTTAATGATGATCACCCTGAGATAGAGAAGACCCAGATCGAGACTCGAGTGAAAAAGGGACGCATCTTGCTACTTACTAGACAGAAACCAGCATGGTAAGGGGAGGCTGTCGAGGGACTGTATGGTAGAGAAGGGGCTCCTTTGTGTAGAGGAAATCCAATTGATAAAGTACCTGATAAACCTGTGGAATCCCTGAGCTCAATGGGAAGGGGGAAAATTATGTTCTTGTCAACGGAGGAAGGAGAGTATCCTTCCTGGATCATATGATATTGAAGAACAACTTGTTGATTTTTGTAGCTTCGAGCAGGTATTCTCACATGGCCCTAGGTGTTGGGCATGTGGAAATCGTCGTGGGAACCACATCACACTTTCGATTTGGTGAAAACTCTCTTGGATTTGAGTGGGGGCTTCATGGGTTTGGTAATGGGATTTGTGGGTTTGTGTTGGGGCTTCACACCCACAAGGAAAGCCTAATTTCATGTTGACTTGTGGAGGGGATTCTATGGTGACCCCTAAGGATTGCATGTTAAGAAGAGGGATCATTGTGACATCTCATATTGTCATAGTGTGAAGACATGATGGAGCTAGAATAAGTGAGTCTGCACTTGTGCTAGGATGATTGGTAATGTCAGCAAAGGGAAAGTCTGCAAGGTGATGAATCTGGCCTAGAAGAGAGAAGCGAAGAAGGTCTCACGTGTGGAGAGATTTTTTTGTACAACACACAGTTTGCAAGAGGAGGAAGCGCTTATATACACTGGTTGAAGAAGGACGAATCACGTATAGGGTATATGCAGTTTGTAGTGGAACAAACAACATATATACGTGGGTTGTCAATAAGGTGAATCGCGTATATATTTTTTCTGGAAAAGTATAGATCCGTATAGGCTGACAAGTGATGTCAGCAGGGCATACAAGTGGTCTACAAAATATTCGTGGGTAGAGGATATTTCCAAGGATATTGTTGAGGTTTGGTTTTCTGATTTGAATAATTATTGGAGAACAAGGTTGTTCTTAGTTTTGGTGACTTTGGAGGACAAGGTTGTTCTCAAAATTTGGTGATATTGTATTGGCTGAGAGGGCTAGTTTTTCCCTCGGGATTTCTGATGATAACAAGATTATAGAACTGAAATTGTGCCTCATGTGTATTGATGATTCATCTTTGATCTTTGTGTTTCTGATGCGTATATTTTCAGTCGATAATTTTCAGTGTAAAATTGTTCGGTGATAACATTAGGGTTTTACTGTTAGTTCACTAGGAAGCAATTTTCAGATCTGAAAATTAGTCACATAGAGTTGCATGTGAAAATTGACATGGTTTCAGAACTTGGGATCTAAAGAGAAGGGGATCATCTTGAGACGCATATTTGGATACAATACTAGAGGAGTGTTATTCTTGTTTTGGGAAGGTCACCTCTAACAAATTTTAGGGAGCTAAGGAGTTATCTCTGAGAGGGAGTTATAGTGACATAGTGATGGTTGCATGTGGCAACAGGTTATATGGTCTCTGATTTGAGACATGGAGTAGATTGTTCAGACAAAGAGTTGTTGACTATTGCAGCTCGATGGTGTGGCAGGTTGGGAGTTCTGGTGGATTGGTGGAGATCCTAGATCACAACAATATGTTGTGTGGTATATTTCCAACCCTGTGGATGGAATTCTGGTGACTTGTCATGGTGAGTTGCGATGGGTGTAGCTCGGTTTCTTTGACATAGACGAGATGGATTTTTGTATCACAGGTTGATGAGACAGAGTCTTCATTGGGTCGGAGAGTTTCACATTGTCGAGGTATGATGATGTATGAGGTATTTGACCGAGGAGGATGAGGACACTTGCAGAGATGAGTTGCGGTGGTTTAGAGTGGACTACACTGAGTGTCCAACCGCATCTTGGGTCTGTTCAAATGATGATACGGGATCAGTTGCAGCATGTGCAAACACAAAGAGTTTTTTTGGTGACTTGGATAATGGACTTGGGTTGAGATTCATTGGATGGTCGTGACTTGGGTAAGAAGGATGCTTTCCTTGGAGGATGGCATGGTTCTTATCCAGTGGGAGCCACCAACACATGATAGGGGCACAATATTTGTTCTTGAGTTTCACAGTATCTCACTTAGGTATGTACAAGCATCTTGGTAGGAGGACCAGTCATGTAGTATAGAGATTTGGAGAAATGGTATTCCAGATGGATTCAGGGGGTGTGTTGTGAGTGGAAAATGTGATATGGGTGTCAAGAGTGTGTTCTCAGCCTCAACGATTGAGGATTAGGGATATGTAATGTTGTTCCAGGATGGATAGGTGTTATTGGATACTGAGTTGGTAGGACTTCCTAGGTCTTGGGAACCTTTTGTGCATGGGATTTGTGCACGAGAAACATTTTCAGGGTTTGATAGGATATGGACTGATTGTATCTAGGAGGAGACTCGACTAATGTCTAGGGATGATATGGATGGATTGGTGTTGTTTGTGCCCAGAATATCTAGCTTCATATCAACAATGATTCTTGGAGTTAGGGAGGGAAACCTATATAGGTTGAGGGGTCATCCTATGCATGTTGTGACCAACAAGATCAAAGAGACAGATGAGGAGGAGTAGGTAGCTCCAAAAATAGCACAGAGGGAGAAGGTAGCTCCACCGTTGGTTAGGTAGGTGGCCCCACCAACATCACAGTTACAGAGGGAGTAGGTAGCTCCACCAGTGGTATAGGCTTAGAGGGATTCAACCCTCGGGATCTAGTAGGGAGGAGAAAACTCCCAGGACTGTGCAGAGGATAGTGGACATGGAACAGGTATCTCCTGAGGTTGTGTAGACTCAAAGACTAGAGTCAATTCGACTTAAGAGGAATTTAGGGGGTTTAGAGGGAGATTCAATCGCTCACTGGGAGCCAACCTTCAGTTCCATATGGGAGAGAGGAATCTTCCAAGATTGTCGGGAAGGTGTCATGGGTTGAGGAGACTAAACATAAGGTTTAGAGGAAGGAGGCTTCTAGGAGCATGGTGTCTTTCAGGATAGGATCATGTCAGATAACAACATTTGCGACAGTGACTGAGGATGCAGCCAACCAGGAGGACTAGAGAGAAATATTTTCTTCAATGACAGAGGGAGCAACTAATCAAGAAGATTGGAGAGCATCTATGGTAGAGGATCCAGTGTGGGATACATAGTTACTTCCAGGTGATTATGGAGGATGGAATATATCCCTCGCTAAGAGGGAGTGTTGATTCTTTGGTAGTATCGAGAGGCATTCCCACTTGTGGAGTGTGGTGAGAATAACTCCCTTGCTAAGAGAGAGTGTTGATTTTTGTAGCTTTGGGAAGGTATTCTCACATGTACCTAGGTGTTGGGAATGTAGGAATCGTCGTGGGCACCACATCACACTTTCAGTTTGGTGAAAAACCCCTTGGATTTGAGTGGGGGATTCATGGGTTTGGTGAAGGGATCTATGGGCTTGTGTTGGGGATTCACACCCACAAGGAAATCATAATTTGATGTTGACTTGTGGACAAGATACTATGGTGACCCCTAAGGATTGTATATAAAGGAGAGAGTTCATTGTCTTCGTATTGTCATAGTGTGGAGACATGATGGATCTAGCATAAGTGAGTCTGCACTTGTGCTAGGAGGATTGGTGATCTCAGCAAAGGGAAAGTTTGCAAGTTAGTGAATCTGGCCCAGAAGAGAGAAGTGAACAAGGTCGCACGTGTGGAGCGATTTTTTCATACAATACACGGTTTGTAGGAGGACGAAGCGCGTATATACGTGGCTTGAAGAAGGATGAATCACATATAGGGTATACGTGGTTTGCACTGGGGAAAAACGTGTATACGTGGGTTGTCAATAAGGTGAATCATGTATATATCTTTATGGGAAGGTACAGATCCATACATGATGACATGTGACATCAACATGTTGTACAAGTGGTCTATAATAGATTCGTGGGAAGAGGAGATTTCCAAGGATATTTTTGAGGTTTGGTTTTCCAATTTGTATAATTATTGGAGAACATGGTTGTTCTTAGTTTTGGTGACTTTGGAGGACAAGGTTGTCCTCATATTTTGGTGATATTATATTGGCAGGGAGGGTTAGTTTTTCCATTAGGATTTCTGATGATAACAAGATTACATAATTGAAATTGTGTCTCATGTGTATTGATTATTCATGTATGATCTTTGTGTTTCCGCTGCATATATTTTCATTCAATAATTTTCAGTGTAAAATTGTTCAGTGATAACAACTAGGGTTTTACTGTTACTTTACTAGGAAGCAATTTTCAGATTTGAAAATTAGTCACATAGTGATGCATGTGAAAATTGACACTACTGAATCATTCCCTTGTGATATCATGGCTTGGAATGGGGGTGGAGTGTTGTAGGAAGGAACTATGTAGTATGGCCTTAGGTTGGGAGTAAAGGCGTCCTCTCTTAGACATTTAGATGATGATATTTTCATGAACACACAAGTATTTAACCTGACTTGTTTGATGTAAGATAATGATGTAAATGTGCGGTTTTGGGGTGCATGCGAAAATATGAATGCTTGTAAATAATGAATTGAATTCCTAAATAAAATGGAATGTGTTTTTTTTTCCTTCATTGTTTAGACTTGTTAAACTATGAAGTTAAGTCAAGTTGGAAGAGTCTGTGATCCTAAGGAGCTTGCAACTTGGAGGAAATCTTGCAAGACATGGAAAAACTCTTCACTTTGAGACATGCCCAGGAGTGCTTGGGTGGAGAGAAGGTCCTGGTGTAGGTTGAGGAACCCTGAGAATTGAGGAAGATCACTTGTATTAAGTGGAAATCTTGCAAGATATGCAAGAACTTCACCTTCAATGAAGTTAGGAAGGCTCCATGGTTTCAGAGTAATTCCAGATCTCTTGAAGACATGGTAAAACTCTTAATGAACCCCTAAAATTGTTTAAGTCCCAATTTTAGACTGCTTTTCTGAAGGAAACCCTATGTTGAATCGGAGAAGATCGTAGTCATCGATTTGACATGGCAAATGAATCTCAGCCTTACGTTGATGAGGAGATCTTCATACGACTCTAGTCATAGAGTCAGGAGGATGAGAGAACCCGAAGATGACAAAGACATAGAACCATTGACACTCGTTGATCGGAGTGATAGGCTAATCAGAACCATTCGTCGGAGGTTTGAGTCGATTAAGCGAATAAGAGTTAGAGTGAGGAGCTTTGACAAGGATGAGGGAGTGTCAACTGTTGTAGGGATTTTGAGCCCTGTAGGAGCTGAGCTTCCTTAGGTTCTTCCTATACCTAAGACAGAGATAGAGATGTAATCTATGGAGTTTCAAGACTTGATCTATATGCAAAAGATAACTAGGAGCCTTTGTAGTGCAGAAGCATACCTAATTTTCGATGGTTGTCCCTGCACACTCCTGGTTGATTTCTTTTGTGAAGATTATTCCTGCTCTAAGAGACAACGATCTACACACAATGAAACAAGATCCTTTCCAAGATCAAAGTAGATGCATACAAATCAATAACAAATCTACTAATAGATTATAACACATAATTCTATTAATTTTATCCAAATGAATACGTGCAAACAAGTACACAATTGAATAGAGGGAAATTTCCAATACACCTTCTATTAATTATTGAAACAATATTACAAATTACAAATAAAGAAGCTGATGCAACATTATATTTCCAAGGTCCTTTCCCAAATCTGGTAGCCAAAGTAGTAGCATAAATTTACTAGTTCTTTCCTCTCCCTTCCCATGGGAAATGGATTGGTTCTTATAGGGATTTAGGGATAAGGCCATATGGTTAGTAGGATAAGATACTCGAGCTCATAATGGAAGCCTTATCGAGACTAAACCCAGATAAATTAGTGGAAGGTATCATCCATCACAACCAAGTCCAAATATGGGAGTTTCTAGGCTCGGTCGCTCCCTAAACACATAGACAGAGTAACCGGTCCCTCCCTAGCAGGCCAAAAAAGGAGACCAACCCTCTTGGTATCACCCTCAATGAAGGATAAGAGAGAACAAGGGTAAATTGGGATGGAAACTCAGGGGAAAGGTGATGAAAAATGTTGATTTGGATATGTGACCTCTTAAGAGATGATGGCTCAATAGTTAAGGGGTTAATAACTCTATAATAGATGCCCCCTAAAGTGTGAGGTCAGAAGAGGTGTTTGATGGCCTAAATACTTTACCAATAAAGGTCACAGATCTTTGGGAAAAGGAAACTTGGAAGAGAGTGTCATCAATTATACAGAGTAAACATCCTTGAGGCGGGCATACCAATGCTCGGTAAAAGAAACAAAAGAATCGCCTCGAAAATTACACTGTGGATCCATGCATGACGCAACAGACTAGGGCATGGCCATGATAAAATACACGGTGGATCCATGCAATATGCAAGTGAAATCATAGCCACAACCAAATACAAATGTGGATCTATGTCACATCCTACAAAGTAGTGATATAACTCAAGAACTAAGAAATCTGTGAAGTGCTCATGAATATTCTCCATCGCAGCTTGGGAAAGAGAAGCATCAAACATGAATGTGATCTTTCCCAAGGTATTCATCCGAAATATGAATGGTATGAATCTACAACATGTGAATAAAGGAGTTGAAGTTGAGCATGGTAGAAACCATGTGATTACTGGTCGTTAATGGATATCGTTAACAAACGTGAGGGAATCCATCGATAATGATGATGGAACCCAAGATACCGAGTACAATATACGAAGTGTGAATAAAGTGGTTGACTTTGAACATTCATAGATTCATTTGACATGAGCCAATAATGTAAACCCATTGAAAAAATTCAAGGAGACTTGCCACTGATGTCTGCAAGTCCCAGGGTACTGATGGGTTTCTAGATTTCAATCCTAGATAATGAGTTGTAGTCGACAAGGTGAAATCCATCGAAGGAGGGCCTTGATGTATGCCCCATCAATCGAAATGAAACAGGTAAAGATAGATGGTGTGAAAATCATAATAATGGAGTACAACTAACACAGGGATGGTCGGAAGAAGGGAAAAAAGGACTACAGATGGCCAATGCTAAGAAACTTCCCTTGAATAAGTATGCATGGCAAATGGCTTGACTCGACAACATTAAATCAGATGAATACCATAATAATTGGTCATGGATCAATGAGTGGAACGTGACACAATTATAGAAATGGTGGTCAATGAGAGAGAATGGATGACCCGACTGTTGTATGTGATGATAGAACATGCGCATTGTTCAAGGGAGACTCAAAGTAGTGATAACTGTCAGATAATGAAGATAACAAGATGAAAAAAACCTCTAAAAATTCCCCACCATGATTGGTGAGTACCTCCTTCTAGTTTTATGAGCTGGAGGAGGATAACAAATGTTCTATATAGCCCATCTTGCGATGAGTCCCTCGACATATTATTAACAAACTTGAGGAAGTAGGGGTTCGATCCCATGTGTGGGTCCTTCAATGTAAAGCTTAACAAGTCCAAGGAAGGTAAACTCAATGGCCTTTTTATGTTTAGAGAGTCTGGAAAGGTCATAAAGAAAACTCCAAAAGGGACTTTTTTGTAAAATTAGTCTCCAGGGTCCGAAACATTTTAAAACGATACCTAGGAGAACTCTCTTAACCACAAGAGATAGGGGGTTCCTTTTTCTTAAATAGTTTGATGAGACCGAAAATGAGATAAAATATCACCCAATAGACATGATTTCTAATTCACTTTAACGAGCATGAAAGACAACAAGATCGCTCGACAATATTTTCATTTTTTAACAAGTTCGAAAATATCTTAAAGAGTCCTCCATGACGAGGTCCTTTTTCATAAATAGTGTTTGATATTAACTTGTGCTAAATCTGGTTTAACCTCAATTATATGCTCTATCTTTCTTTCTAGAGACAACTTCATAGGTAAGTCTTAGAATACTTTGTCATATTTTTAGATTAACATTTCAATATATGGGTGTTGAGAATGGACCACTTCTAATGCTAATATCTCCATCTGATGGAATTGTGCAACATAAGTCGGTGCTCCTTTTCGAATTAGTTTCTCCATTTATTGAGAAGATATAATTTGGGTGGGGGGTGGTCAAAATCCATACAATTTATATTTTCTTCCTTCCCATTTGAATTTTATAAATTGTTTTTGGTGGTTTTTTGAATAGGTCCCTAATGTTTGTAACCATTGAACTCCCAAAACAATGTATACTCCTCCTAGGGGTACTATGTAAAGCCCATATTTCAATTCATAGTCTTGTATTTGTAGCTTGACCTTGTGACACTTTTCGACTCCATCAATTCTTTTTCCATTTGCTACCATCACTCTTATGTTTGCGACTATATACACAAATAAATTTAATCTTCTTGCAACATTTATATCTATAAAATTATCGATGCTCCCTATGTCTATGAGTATGGTGACATTCTCTTTTTCCACATGCCCTTGTTTCAATGTTTGCGATTGTGATATCCCTGTTATTGCAACAAGGGATATCTTAGGCATGTCCTCTTCAAGCTCTGTATTTGGCATACAATTTTCTTATTTATCTTCATCTAAGTCACTGTTAGATGTGATTAATTCCTTTTCCTCTTTGCAAGAATATAATTTTGTATTGTTTCATTTGTGCCCCAACAATCATTAGTCTTCATGGTATCTGCATTTGTTTACCCATTTCTTATTTGGGTCATCTTCTGTTAAAGGGGGTGGTACATACTTGTTAGAATTGTTTGTAGGGTATTTTGATCTTTCATTTAAATATCTATTTGATTTCTCTGGACCTATGAATGATGGCTTATTGAACTTGTTTTTATGTTCAATCAATTTTTCCCCATGTTGAGCATCTTTAACGGATTTTGGGTTCCATAGTTTTAGTTCACTACGGATGTAATATTTCAACCCACAAATACACATTTTTAGAAATTGTTCATCTATGAATCCACTTTTCCTTGTTCCCAACACATTCCATTCATGTGTGTAGTCATTTATGTTTCTCTTTTGTTTAAGATGCACAAATGTGTTATACATGTCATCATCTTCTTCGTCATGGAACCTTTTTAATCATGCAATTGTGAAGCTTTGCCAATGGAGAAAAACAAGCATCACATTTCCTGGACCACTAGAGAAACCAATCATAAGCTTTTCTTTCCAAATTTTTGGAGGCTATTATTACTTTCTTTCGTTCACCTAGTGGGGGATTCAATTAAAGATACCCTCCATTTCATTGATGCATACGATGGCTCCTCTATGATATTTATCGTCATATTTCAGAAGCTCTTTTTTTTTTTTTTTTATAATCTCTATTTTGAAACCTTGGGTTATACATACTTCCTAAAAAATTTGTTTCTAGTTCTTCTTGAGTTCTCTGATCACTTACTATTGGCCCTTGGTTGTGGAAGGTTGCGAAGATTAAGGGAAAAATAACAAAGTGAGAACTGCATGGAATACAAGTTGACTGAGATTGGGTCGAAGTGACCAAAAGAGAAGAAAATATGGAGCGAAGTAAGAGAAAGCAATTTGTTGGATGGGGAGAGCGAGGAAGACAGATCAACAAGGAATATGGATCGTGGATGACTTAGAAAGCAGAAAAATCCACCAATAGATGCTTTGGAGCACCTCGCAAGAAATAAGGAAAGACAGGCTGGCGAAGCCCTGAAAATGTGGGTCAAGTTGATCTAGGGTTTTAGACACCTAGGGTTTTGACACCTAGGTTTCGGCCTAAGGATGTCTGAGAGTCATTGAAATGTATAAATAAAGGTCTAGAGGACCTGGGATTGGATTGTTGTTGTTGTTGATTGATTCGTCATTCGTGCATGTTATGAGTGAGTATTGTTGCTGTGGGAGAGAGAGCATTCTCGTATTGTACAATCTTTAGCTAGGTGCGAAGATCAACCCTGCAGCTGGGTGCATAGGGAGGGAAGATAGAGAGATAAAGAAAGAGAGAGATCTGCAAGCTAAGTGAAGATAGAACTATATGCTTTCATCTAATATATTATAAGCCCAGTTATGTGGACGTAGCCCTAGGGAGAGGGTGAACCACGTATATCCTATTGTTATGTGTTATTGATGTTGTGTTCTTCTGATCTCTGATATATTGTTAATGAAATATTGTGTTAGATCTGAGATATAGTTCGCAATAGACTTAAGAAAGATAAAGAATAACTAGATCTATGTGAGCATGTTGCCCTGGATCCTCCTTACATTTCCTCTGGTTGTAGACACCCGTGTCCTGTAACCCCCCTATAGCTACTTTGGGTGAGACTGCATCTTCTTTGCAGGTGTTTCCGAAAGGGCCAATAGTTACAGATTGTTGGTGCGCTATTAGAACTGAACCCTGGGTCTGACCCTGTGCCAACAAATGGTTTAGTTGTCGGGACCAGGATCTTCTTGAGGGGATGTCAAGGTGGTTTCCATCGAAGACAAAGATTCATAAGTGGATAGAAGAACAAGAGAAGGACTTCGTTGAAGCTTAGAATAAGAATCCTAAGATTAGTATAGAGGATTGGTTGGGAAGGTATATCTTTACTGATATATACAAGATTTTATTTGGAGGAATTCATAAAGAGCTATACGAGTGGCTAGCCAAATTAGAAGATACCCAGTTTGAGATCAGACTCATACCGCTTGTGGTTTGGACGTTGGCGTTGATCAATAAGGTCAAAAGTCTTGATAACGCCATGTCAAGAGTAGTAGATCACTGGTTTGATACTACCATTGGAGGGTATATCACTGAGTTTGCTATTGATAGAGTAGAATCATATGGCCAAGCAAAGAGATATTTCTTTAAGGGACCGAGAGGAATTTTTTTACACTTCTTGAAGTTGAAGATCAAGATGCTATTGCATGAGAAGAAAATCATGAAGATATAATAGTGGGTCAGATTGAAAAAGATAATGTTCAATAATTGAGACATCGACAATGACACAGAGGTCGGACACATGCACAGTGGGAGAACTTTCAAAGAAGTTCTTCTGGTGGACTTGTTTGAGAAGAATCACGAACCACCAACACAAGAGGAAGGGTTCTATAGTGGAGAAGAAGAAGAGTTTCTGAACGAGGAACATTCAGAGTCCATTAGGGCAGAAGAAGGGAATACTGAAGAACCTTGTCGAGAAGAGTCAGAAACTTCAGGAACTGCGCAGACTATTGAAGTAAGTATTGTTACACCTCCTGTTCTTTTAACAACATTAAGTAACTAGAGTAACCTAAGTTATTAGAACACTCAGAGCACTGGTACAAGCGGTTCAGTGCATACTCAGTCAGGAACCCTAGTAATATATATGGCATATGAGATGAGGTTACCCACCTTTAGGGGAGATGGATCTGAAGATACTGATCAACATTGGTTCTTATGAGAATTTGTATGGATTATTAAGAATGTCACCGACGAAGCTGCTAAGAGAGATCACTTTAGTACTACCCTAAGAGAACGCACACTGATCTGGTACATGAAGTTCATCCAAGGAGTTGTCTAGCCAAAACCACTGAATGAGATCAAGACTGCATTGATTGCATAATTTAAGAAACCCAAGTTGGAGTTGCAGTGCATCACAGAGTTGAAAGAAATCATGTAGAAAGTATCTGAACCTGTTTGGGAGTTTGATAAGAGGTTTAAGACTCTGACAGGTCATTTGAGTTTTCAGATTCCAGACAAACAAAATAAAGAATGGTTCATTGCTGCCCTCTTACCACACATCAGAGTCCCTCTGATGCAATAGAAGATCGCTTCGCAAGCTGAGGCATTGGAGATCGCTATGAAACTAGAATCAATCCCTATGGGAGAGTCCAGCTCAGGTATGAGTCAAATTTTGAGTTAGTTAACTAGCTTATCACTGCAGGTCGAAGATATGAAAAAGGATAAGGGAAAAGATAAAAGAGAATATATTTTGTGTATCATATGCAAATCAAAAGGTCATGATAAGGAGAATTGTCCTCTATTCCATGAGTACTTGGCTTCAGGAGTCCCGAGCCCTTTGAAGCAAGTTACTCTACCTTGGTGCGAGGTATGTAGAAATAGACATCGCCCTGGAGAATGTTATTACATGCAAAAATATGTCCAGACACCTACCAACCTTTACTACACATTTTGTAAATATATGGGGCATGATGAGAAATATTGTAGGGCTTATGACCTCTTTCATGAAAGATCAAGAGACACATATAGAATTCAAAGAGAAGTACATCAAGAAGGAAATACTACGCAATTTAACTCCCCAGGAAGAGGAAACTTCAACACTTGAGGTGGATTCAAAGGAAGAGGAAGAGGAGGAGGTATGGGCTGAGGTCGAGGTCATGTCATTTGTACTGCACACAACCATGTCACTTGGAAAGGGACTGTCAGAACCCTTGTACCACTTGCATTTACTGCAACTCATTTGAACATGTCATAGAAGATTGTTCTGCACTGTTAGCCAAACTTCAAGAAAGACGAGGAGGGAACCAACAAGTACAAATAATCTCAGCAAAACCTCGTAGAGTGGATCCTAGAGTCACCGTTATCACTAGAGGAGGCGCTGATACAGGAGAAGACAGGGTGACTCTAGGGAAGATTATAGAAGAATCAGGAGTTAGAAGAGCTAAGGAGAAGACACAGGAGTTTGATCCAAAGAAAGAGAAGTAGACATTTGAAGAGTCAATAAAATATTTTGGAAGAGATCAGGCTTCTTCATCAAAGGCACAACCAGAATTGCGAGAATGTGGAATGCCCCTGGCCTTTGATCAGTCTACTTCGCCCAGAGAAGGAACATAGGTAAGCAGACTTATGGAATTCTTATATACTTGCATTAATTTGATTAAGGATGAAAAATCCATACAAGAATTACAAAATTTGATCAGACAATATGATATGGGAAGGGTAGACCCTCTACTGAATAAATAAGTACATCAACTATCCAAAAAGAGAAGGAAAAATAAGGAACTACACCTTAATGCCCAAATTGGAGATTATGATATAGATTATGTGGTCCTCGACTTAGGGTCAGAGGTCTATGTTATGACGAAGCAGACCTGGGCACTGATGGGAAAAGCTAAGTTGATCTATTCCCCTATCAGGCTTAGGATGGCTAATCAGCAGGAAGTAAGCCCCTTTGGTAGACTGGAGCATGTCCCTGTGGACATCGTCGGGGTAAGAGCATTTGTGGACTTTGAGGTGATTGAGATAGTTGATGATAACTGTCCTTATCCTGTGCTGTTAGGAATTGATTGGGCTTTCAAAAATTCCACTGTTGTTGAATTAAAGAAAAGAATAATGACATTTGAAGGTGATGGACTTATGGTCATTGCACCTATGGATCCTGATGAAGGTCGAAGATACACAGAACCCATCAGAGAAGAAGACCGCGCATATGAGCTAGAGAATATATATATATATTGACAACAACATAAAAGGACTACATTAATCCTACAAAAGGTGGGAATTTGAGTTGGAAAAGTGACAATGCATGTTCATCAGACTCAGAAGAAGCACTGGAGAATTGAAAGAACAAAACGTATGAAGTTTATGCGCGAAGATATGCCAGATTGACCAAGGAAGTTCACTGGATTGGCACAAAAGTAATTAACTTGCCCACATTTGATGGTTTAAATCACTTAGAAATCTTCTTACTGTAATTTGAAGAAGCTGTACCAGTACAATAGAGATTATTGGCACTGGATGAGGCTTTGAAAGCTACTCCAGCAAGATGGTGGGGGACACCTAAAAATATCATCACAGACTGGATACAATGTCGCACTTTAATGACAACGCGATTTTCAGACAACATTGAAGGATGCGAAGTTAGATACACAGGTCAAAGTTGTCTAAAGGACCATGCGTGAGGTTGTGAGGAGGTCTGGAGAAACATTCCTCAAGAACAGTGGGTGCATAAATTCATCAATACTCTAGACACAACGCCTATCAATTGGTATCTTCAAGAAGAACTATGCCTCATCACTTCAGATTGGTACGGTATGACTCAGAACCTTATAGCTACATTTTCTTTTGAAATCCAATACCCTTCAGTAGATCAAGCTCTACAAGTTGTCAGACATAAAGTCTTTGAGGAGGCACCTAGCCTCCTTTTGGAGCAAGAAGAGGATGAATGGACTGCACCTCTTCAAAAACTGCAAGGATGTTACAATATCAATGTTGATGATCCTAGGAATGTGAACATCGCAGAAATGGAAGGACATAGAGACGTAGAAGGACCAGGAGTCGAACTACCTTTCATTGGACAACCAATCAAAATCAAGAAATTTAATATTGGAACAGAGCAAGAATCAAATCTTGCTAATGTTGGGGATTACTGGGATGATTCCACCATTGATAAGATAAGAAAATTACTACATGAATATCAGGACTTGTTCCCAACCAAGTTCACTGATATGAAGGGCATAAAAGGGCCCATGGGAGAGATGAATATCCCCTTGAAACTAGATGCAAGGCCAGTCAAGAAGAGACCCTATATATTGAATCCCAAATATAAGGAGAAAGTGAAGATTGAATTAGACAGAATGTTGGAAGCAGGGATCATAGAACCCGTTGAAGAGTCAAAGTGGATCAGTCCTATGGTGGTACAACATAAGAAGACAAGAGAGATCAGGATTTGTGTAGACCTCAGGAAGCTGAATGATGCCTATTTGCACGACCCATTCCCTACACCGTTTACAGACGAAGTGTTAGATAATGTAGGAGGATAGGAGGTATATTCCTTTACAGATGGATTTTCAGGTTATCACCAGATCAGGATTGCCAAGGAAGACTGCCATAAGACCACATTTGCAATAGAATGGGGTTCCTACCAGTATATAGTGATGCCTTTCGGATTGAAGAATGCACCAACCATCTTTTCCAGGGTGGTGGTTGAAGCATTCAAAGAGTTTTTACATAAATGTTTGGCAGCGTATTTTGATGATTGGACTGTTTTTAACTTATTACAAAATCATATTGAATGTTTAAGACTAATGTTGGATAAGTGCAGGCAATGTTAGATTGCCTTGAATCTGAAGAAGTGCATCTTATTTTCACCCTTTGGAGTGTTGATGGGCCACATTGTGTGTAAGAAGGGGTTGCTGGTAGATCCGTCCAAGATTTCCATTATTGTTGATCTACCCGCTCCTACTTTAGTTAGACAGTTGCGCACTGCACTGGGAAATAATGGATACTATAGGAAGTTCATTAAGGGCTATGCACAGATTACAACACCTATGGAGAAGCTTCTGAAGAAATATTGCCAGTTTCAATGGACAGAAGAATATCAACAGAGCTTCGATACACTGAAATAGAAAATGGTTACTGTGCCTATTCTGATTTCCCCAGATTGGAGAAAGGAGTTTCATGTGCATGTCGATGCATCTTCTATTGAACTAGGAGAAGTGTTAGCCCAACCAAGAGCAGTAGATATTGACCATCCATTAGAATTTTCTAGCCAGAAGCTCTCAACATATGAGATAAATTACACCACCACTGAGAGAGAAGGTTTAGCCATGGTGTACGCACTGCAGATTCGTCACTACTTGTTGGGAGGCCAATTTAAAATGTTCACTGATCACTCCATGTTGAAATACCTAGTCAACAAGCCAGTGTTGGGGGGAAGAATATGTAGATGGATACTGTTATTCTAGGAATATGATTTTGAGATTATGGTCAAGCCAGGGAGAATGAACAAGGGACCTGATCATTTGTCTAGGTTAGAGCATGGAGAGGAACCTACTAGTTTGGAGGATACACTACCAGATGCACAATTGTTGGCCATTAGAAATATTGATGATCACTTCGCTGAGATAGTCCAGTTCCTGTCAACAGGATGGCACCTAGTGAATATACAATCATCCAGAAGAAACAACTGATAGTGTGCGCTACTGATTTTTCACTTATATCCGGACAACTATACAAGATGGGACCTGATGATATCTCGAGGAGAAGCATTATGGAGGCAGAAAGACCACCAATTTTAGCAGAAGCACATGAAGGCATCACAGGAGGACACTACGCAGGGAAAAAAACAACGCATAAGTTTCTTAGAGTTGGCCTCTGGTGGCCTACTTTAAATAAAGTTGCCAAGGAATACTATAAAGCCTGTGATGTATGCCAAAGAGTTGGGAAGCCTTCCCGAAGAGATGATATGACTTTAGTACCACAACTAACTTTGAAGGAATTTGAGAAATGGGCAATTGATTTTGTGGGACCTATAAACCCACCATGGAAGCGCACATGAGCTAGATACATCATCACCGTGACATAGTATTTGACAAGATGGGCAGAAGAAAGAGTAGTTAAGGAATGTAGTGCAACTACAGCTGCACGATTTATATTTGAGGATATCATAACCAGGTTTGGATGCCCGAAGATCCTGATGAGCGATCAAGGAACACACTTTATTAATAAGACTATTGAATCTTTGACTCGGGAATTTGACGTCCGCCATCAGAAGAGTCTCCTTACCATCCACAAGCGAACGGGATGGTCGAAGCTTTCAACAAGATCTTGGAGACAATGCTGACGAAGATTTGCAGTGTGAATGGGGGTGACTGAGATTTGAGAGTACCAACAGTACTATGGGCCTATAGAACTACTTGCAAGAAGATAACAATTTCAAACTCCATTTAAGTTGGTGTATGGCCTAGAAGTAGTTGTCCCTATGGAATATTTGGTTCCTAGTCTTAGAATTGCAACATTCAGAGATATGGATGACACTGGCGTTGTTCAATAGAGGCTTGCGCAGTTGGTAGAACTAGAAGAATATTGATTTTTTGTAGGATTCCATCAGCAGGTACAAAAGGAACGAGAAAAGGCCTATCATGATAGGCACATCAAGAAGAAATCCTTCAAGCAAGGAGATATGGTATTGGTATACAACATCAAGTTCATGAAGCATCTAGGGAAGTTCAGGAAACATTGGCTTGGGCCATATGAGGTTTTTTACATTATAGAAGGAGGAGTTGTGTAGTTGAAAACTTTGAATGGAGAATGGAAGGAAGGTTTGGTGAATGGGAGCTGGTTGAAATTGTACTACGAAAACCAACTGCCTCACAAATCCCAGTAGAAGCATAAGAAAAAGGGTCTAGGTACTAGGTGCAGTTGAAACTGGGTACCAGACACAAAAAAGACAGTCTGCACAAGGAAAGAAGAGTGGGATGGAGCAAAAATCACAGGCTTCCTTGCGCAGTTTGAAGATGAAAAAAAATAGAAGGTTCAGACCTGTAGTGCCTCGGGACGAGTCACATTTGAGTGTTGGGGGCCTGTTGGCCCTTGGTTATGTAAGGTTGCGAAGATTAAGGAAAGAAGAACAAAGTGTGAACTGCACAGAATACAAGTTGACTGAGATTGGGTCGAAGTGACCAAAAGAGAAGAAAAGACAGAGCGAAGTAAGATAAAGAAAGCCGTTGGATGGGGAGAGTGAGCAAGACAGATCAAAAAGGAAGATAGATCATGGACGACTCAGCAAGCGGAAAAATCCACCAATAGATGCTTTGGATTACCTCACAAGAAAGAAGGAAAGAAAGGCTGGTGAAGCCCTAAAAACGTGGGTCAAGTTGATCTAGGGTTTTAGACACATAGTGTTTTGGTATTTAGGGTTTTGACACCTAGGTTTCGGCCTAAGGATGCCCGAGAGTCATTTTAATGTATAAATAAAGGTCTAGAGGACCTAGGATCGAGTTGTTGTTGTTGTTGTTGTTGTTGATTCATTATTCATGCATGTTATGAGTGAGTATTGATGTTGTGGGAGAGAGAACATTCTTGTATTGTACAATATTCAGTTGGGTGTGAAGATCAACCCTGCAGTTGGGTGCACAGGGAGGGAAGATAGAGAGACAAAGAAAGAGAGAGATCTACAAGCTAAGTGCAGATAGAACTGTATGCTTTCATCTAATATATTATAAGCACAATTCTATGGACGTAGCCCTAGGGAGAGGGTGAACCATGTATATCCTGTTGTTATGTGTGATTGATGTTGTGTTCTTCTGATCTATGATATACTGTTAATTCAATATTGTGTTAGATCTGAGATATAGTTCACGAAGTAGGATTAAGAAAGATAAAGAATAACTAGATATGTGTGAGCATGTTTCCTTGGATCCTCCTTGCATTTCCTTTGGTTGTAGACACCTGTGTCCTGCAAACCCCCTATAGCTACTTCGAGTGAGACTTCATTTGCTTTGCAGGTGTTGCCGAAAGGACTAGTAGTTAGGGCTTGTTGGTGCGTTGTTAGAACTGAACCCTGGGTCTGCCCCTGTGCCAACACTTACATTCTGTGACTCTGGACTCTATGGTGGTTTTCAAAAGGCTAAGGGTTCTACGCATAACATGTCCACTCGTTCAGTTAATTGATCAATTCTCTCAATCTATTCATTAATCATCCTTGTATTTCCATCCTTGTCGACACCCCTCATTCTTAATAAGTTTTTCCATCATTCCTCAAACATCTTTATTAATGTGCCAAATCTATCTTCTTCTTCTTTTTTCTAATAATTTATCGATTTTTTTTGTTAATATTTTTTTTCCTTTGCCAAATTCCTTTTGATTCTTCTTGAGGTTAACAAGATGATATTTTATGTTGTTGAATTCATGCTTATAACGGGTAATCTTTTCCTGTAATTCCTCGTTCTTTCTTTTACTTGTTTCCATATTTTATTTTATTAAATATAATTCCCCAAAAAATTCAATGATAAAGTGATAAGTGATTTGATAAAGTGATAAGTGACTTAATAATATAAGTGACTTAAAATTTATAAAGTGACTTAATTAAATAAGTCAATTTAATGGGATGTTAAGGGGCACAATTTTTTTTGTTGTGAAAGTTAAGAGTCAAAATAATAAGGGTGAATTCAAAATGCATAGATAGTGGAAAACATAGACAGTGACATGTATGGATGCAACAATGGAAAACAAGGACAATGACATGTATAGAAGGGGAAAATGGATAGGTACGACAACAACATATCGTACGAACATCATGGATAGGTACAACAACAACAGATAGGTATGACCAACGCGACATGTAGTACAGAACGTACAGTCAACACAGATATGTACGGACCAATACATAGATAGTATGGATCAATACTTCAAGTAGTACATTTGGCTTTAACCTTGCTCTGATACCACTGTTATAGGATGATTGCTTGAATGATAGAGTATTTTTTGTAATTAATATAGTTATTGATGATTGATAAAAATATGATGATACAATTCACCTTGTTATAGTTTACTTATAGCACTTATTGGTCACGAGGTGAAGAGGTATGTGCCTCTTGATGTTTCATTAATGTTAATTAGATTATTGTTATTATGTTATTATATTTATGTTGTATTTATTATTATGTTTATAACATCCAACTAGGTGGGAGCATCAGTGCTCCAATTGAGAGGGAGCATTGTTGATCCATTTGTATTGGTGCACTGAACAAAACCTCCACAAAAACATCTCTTTGTTTGCTAAAACCTATGCAATCACCTCTCCAGTAGTTTTCAAAGGATTTTACGGATTTGTTTTTGACATTTTTACCTATTCTTGTAACACTAAAAACTTTGTCTCAAACCTTTGCAAATTATATTTTTCCTAGTACAGTAGTTACCATGTAGAAAGGGGTATACTTCTCACCTAGCTGTCACTTATTTGGATATCTATTTTGTGAATGACATGATAAAGGAGTATGTCATCATCACTTAATTAAGCATGTAGAAATGAACACAAATTTGAAGTTTATAATTTTTCTTCTTGGTTATGATGATTGGATACACCCACACACTTAAATATTTATGTCTTGTGTGTCAATGTTGACCAATTTTTCAGTCTCTTCTTCTACCATAGCCTTGTACTTCATATTCATCCAATATAGTTGTTGTTCCATGAGCTTATATTTGGATGAATATCGATCTTGAATTTATCAAACTCACAAGTAGTCCCTTTAAATCATAGTAGCCAAATAAAAGACATCAAATCATTACTAGAAGAACTGTAAGTTTTAAACCTATGAAGTAAAACAATGCATATAGATTCTTAAGAAAAACATAATTTAATCAATGACTCATACACAGAGTGCACAAAGATTTTATACCGGAAACCCTCAATCAGGAAAACCTTTCTTATATTCATTATATCGAATTCCACCATTCACTATACAATATATACAATGTTTTTGGGTATTCCGTAGATACAAAAACCCTAATCCCTAAAACCGGGATTATTTTTAGTAAACCGCTAAAAATAGCAAAATCTGCCCAAAAAAAAAAAAATTGGGGCGTTGTTCCGAGCGTCACGCGTAACCAGGGGGGTCCATGCCTGCCCCCCCTTGGGACCCCCCTAGGAAAGGGCCCAGCGCACACGACAAAAACTACTAATACGAGGGATCATCAAACGCAGTTGTCATATCTGACGCACCCACACACACACATGCAAAGAATATAACACATACCGAACATTCTCCCACTTGTTGTTTTGTTTTTATCCAAGGGTCCAGGGGATTATATAGTCAACAATCCAGGGCAAAAATGTCCATTGTTACTCTATACCAGGAGAAATTTTTTGTTCTCACAGACTTTGTCAATGAATCTACAACATTCTTCAAAGTGTCAACCTTTTCCAGCAACACCTTCTTTTCCTCAACCATGCCTCTCACAAAGTGATACTGAACATCAATATGGTTTGTCTTCGAATGATAAGATGGGTTCTTTACCAAGAATATTGCACTCTGACTGTCACAATCTAATCTCACTGCTTTTTGTACAAACCCAATACCCGAACACAATCTTTGTAACCATACTACTTCCTTTCTTGCATGAGTGGCTGCCATGCCAACTTCTATAGTTGAGAGTGCCACTGTAGCCTGTCTTTTGCTCATCCAACTGATTTTTCCTCCAAATAAGTTAAACACATACCCAATTGTAGATCTTCTGCGATCTAGCTCTCCAGCCCAGTCTGCATCAACAAAGCCATGTATGTCCAACACTCTGTCCAATCTTGGTCTTCCTTGGTAGCACAATCCATAATTGGTAGTGCCACGCAGATACCTGAAGACCCTCTTTAATGTTGTCCAATGCTCCTTCCCTGGTTTTGACATATACCTTCTCAAAAATCCCACTGCATGTGCAATGTCTGGTCTAGTACAGACCATTGCATACATCAAACTGCCAACTGCACTGGCATACGGAACATGGGACATGTCCTCTTCTTCTTCCTGTGTCTTGGGACACCAATCTGCAGATAACTTTACACCTATAGGAATAGGAACCTTGATCGGTTTACTTCCATGCATATTAAACCTCTGCAATATTGTCTCAACATATTTTCTCTGATTCAACCAGAGTTTCCTATTTGCATGATCTCTTTTAATCTCCATTCCCAGAATGAAGTTAGCAACACCGATATCCTTCATGTCAAATTTGGAGGATACCTACGATTCCACTTCCTTGATAACATCTATGTTATTTCCTAACAACAACATGTCATCAACATACAACACTACATAAATGAAGTGATTACCAACCTTCTTGGAATATACATAGTGATCAA
>ML784822.1:330436-345896 GCA_009831015.1 Picea engelmannii
TTTTTTACATTTACCTAATCATATTTAAAAATTACTTTGATAGCTAACTGATTGCCACGTAAGTGATTAACTAAATGAAGCACAACCATTTATTTGTTAATCAATAATAAAATTTAATATATTCTTTTAAGGATTCGTTTCATCTTATCAACCTTTAGATGTTCACCAACAGCTATTTAACTGCTGTGCTAATAATTATAAAAGTCAAAAATTTTCATGAATTTGTTGATTGTCATTAGGGAAAGAGCAATATCGAAATCATGCCCCAGAAACAATTATAAGATTTAAAGTACTAGAGTTGAAAGCTTTGGAAAAAAAATTATGATCCCACGCTTCCACCTCCAACACTCGATATCCTCCGCCTGAACTCATGACAGGGGGCGCTTTCGCAGCCATTGCTGTTTTCTGGTGCCACATTATCCAATTTGCTGCAACAGAGTCTGCTGGCGCATTGACTATTAGCATTCACGCGCACCGGTGGCAGTATTGGTACGCAGCTCAATAAGCCTAGCTGTAAAGCAATTAATGTTGTGGATCTAAAGTTACGTCGGCATCCATCGTTGTTTTCTGGTGCCACGGTATCCAAATTTGCTGCAACACAGTGGGCTGGCGCATGCGTATCTTTGAGTATTAACATTGTGGAAGTTCAAATGCCCTATGTGGAAGTTAAATGCCCTATGTGGAAGTTGGAAGTTCAAATGCCCTATGAAAGAAAAAATATTTATGTGACATCTCCTCAACAACAGGGCTCTTAGGACATTTAATTTTTTTTTGTTTTGAAGGCCCTAGCAGATGTTGCCTCTACGAAGCAAATCTTGAATCAAACTTCCATCTTATTATTTCCCATCCCTTCTCGCAAAAAGTTTGGAAATAAATAAAATCTTTAATTGGACTCTAAAACTCCTTGATGGTGACTCCATAAAAGAATCCTTAAGGAATTGGGTTCATAACAAGGCCACAATTTTTTTTTCAAAGCATCACCCCACACCTTGGCTTGGGGAATTTGGTTGGCTGGAAACAATAAACATTTTGAGGGTAAGGACACCCTTTCCTTTCAAGTTTCAACACCACATATAAATGAATATTTTTCGTGGGCATACTTTGATGGAGTCTTTGAGGGAAATCCTCCCCGAGGAGGGGATGGGGGAATCATATTTCTTTCCTCATCTCATTCTATTTCATTTAGAGCTAGGACCAATCATGCCACAAACAACTTCAGTGAGCTCATGGCACTCAATTTGGTTTTCATTCTAGCTCTTGAAAAAGACACCACACAAATCCAAATTTTAGGTGACTCCCTTTTAGTTATACAATGGATGAAAGGATACTATATTCTAAGGAACTTCTTACTTCAGCATTTATTTTTGGACATCAAGAACTTACAATCATCTTTCTCTCACATCTCATTTGCACATGTGTACAAGGACAAAAGCATTATAGCTGATAGGTTGTCCAAGCAAGGATTGGAGCTACAAGAAGGAACCCAAGAGGTCGTTGAGTCCAATAAAGAACAAATTACTTCTCATTTTCATGAATCATGGATTTAACTTCCTTATTTTTTCACAGATATCGGATGAATGACCTGGTTGTAATTAATGTTTAATGATCCAGGATGATCTCCACAATTAATCCAATCAAATGGTTTCAAGAGCTCGTTAAGAGTTTTCCAACACAATTTGAACAGGTCAATCAAACATCGTATGCAAAGATATGACCTGTTGAAGTTGAATCCAAAAGCCAAACAGGGTAAATAATATGGTAACATTCTGACATGTGAACCAATCATATGGTAGAGGATTATGAATGGGGTTGTTTTCTCTTTGGACTTTTGAAGTAAAGTACATGTATGGTAATTCCCAAAACTTTGCAATCCAATCTACCACATGGATTCAGCGTGGCACCAAGACTTCACATTCGATTATAAAAATCCCTTGTGTTTCAAAATCCCAATGTGGGATAAATATGAGGTTGTTCTAAAACAAAGGGATTTAAAAGACTATTTTAAAACCTTTACATATCATGCCAACCTAACAATGGAGTATGTGGTATAGTACACATATTATATGTCTTTAATATTATCCACAAGGTATTATAAAGAGCATAAAATCATTGTTAGCGCTACATGTGGGATATTATTACTAAGAAAATGTAAAGGGAAGATTTAGAAGGATTTGAACTAGGACCTTTATTGCAAAAATATAATTCATTAGCCATTATAGAACACACCTTGGAAACATCATAAAGGGGAGAATATTGTATTTCAAGGGGGCAGAAGCCCCTTTATTGGGAGGATATGCAAGTTTGTGTTCATTTATTGTAGGAAGAAGTCATTGAAGGTTGGGAGACCTGCGCTATTCTCTTCTTAGAGAACACCGGAGACTATTTTTGCAGATTGAAGGCCATTCATTGATGTAATGAGATGTAATGGTGTACTTTGCATCATTTTTAATGGATTGGTTCATGTTTTGAAGCTGACTTGGAGATGTAGCCCATATAGGGTAAACTCTTTTATCAATTTGTTGAGTATTGTCTATGATTATTTTTATTTTATTCTCAATTTTAGTTCTTTAAAATGTTGATTTTTAATTTATTAAGCCAATTTTTAACAAAATTGCAAGAAAATTGAGAAGTTTTGTATAAGAATTCAAATTAGTGTAATGAAGCAGTTTAGCAATAGTTTTGGATCAAGTTTGGTATCAGAGTATTCAATAAGGGATTAACTCAAATGTCGATTTGGATTTACATAATTATTGGTATTGCATGATAACCGGGTCCAAGCTCAAGTGGGGAGAATCTTTTCTTGAAGAGTACAATCTTGAGATTGGTTTGAGATGTGCATTCCAAAGGAAAGCAATGGAATCTTCGATAGAAGAAAAATGCTCTGAATTTGAAAAGATGTTTCAACAAGCCTTTTTGGAGATGAAAACAATGGTGGAAGAATTATATCGGGAACAAAAGAAGAACGAAGAAGGCCCAAGTCAAGGTAAAGGAGAAGGAGGTGGTGGTGATCCTCCTCAAACTCCCCCATGTCTATCCTCTTCTTCAAGTTCAAGTTCCTCTTCAATTCCATAGAAAAAAAAACAACTAGAGAAAATTGATTCTAATTTTCCTTTCTTGAAATTAGATGTGAAATATGTTTTTGCAATATATAATGGATAGCTTAATGTAGAGAAATTGGATAATTGGATCAAGCAAATTGAAGTATAATGCAGGTTTCAAAGAATTGTGGTCGAAGAAGAAAAACTCCAGCTAGCTACTCTTTGACTGGGAGGCACAACATTGATATGGTGGAAGAGTAAGATTCAAGAATATCTTCTTAAGAAAGGTAAAATGATATCTTCTCGGTATGAATTCGCAGCTGCATTAAAGAATAAATTTTATCCTTTAGGTTATATGCAACAAACAATAATGGATTGACAAAATCTAAGGAAAAATAGAGGAAAGAATGTTTAACCCAACTAATCTACATGAAGTTTGTGTCCAAGACGATCATATTAAGTCAAGGGGAAACAATGTCCAAGACAAATTCTCAAAGAAATAATTTCAACCTATTGTAGGAAAAAACAAAGGAAAGGGTAAGATGAAAAGAATAACTACAATGAAGAAAGAATATGAGAAACATTCATGTTCACATTGCAAAAAGGAAGGACATGAATGCCAAGTGTTGGAAACTTCATCCAAAACTAAGACCGGAGAGGTTGGAAATAAAAAGGGTATTAAGAAGACCACTACTACAATCCAACGAGATATTGGATCAGATTCAAGTGATGAAGCCAAGATCATGGACATGGGAATACATGGTACATATTCTTCTACTAGTTCTAGTTCTAATACTCATTCTTTAAAATATGATACTATGCATGATGAAAGGACACTAATTGAGCTATTTCATATTAGAGTCATCTCAAAACCTACGAAGATCTATACACTCTTTGATAGTGGTTTTCAAGAAAATCTCATTTCTAACGAAATTGTTAAGACATTGGCACTGGAAACTAAACCTCATCTAAATCCATATTATTTAGGATGGGTATGTGGATATGCTAAGTTGTAGGTATCTAAAAAATGTAAGATCAGAGTTTCAATCACCTCTAATTTCATAAATGAGGTAGATTTAGATTTCATACCACTTGATATTTGTGGAATTGTTTTGGGAAGTGGCACAAACTCTCTTCCCTCCAAAGGGATGCTCGACCTCCCAGTCTTGGATAGTTTGAAACACTGAGTCAGAGAGACTCCTTGGGTCCCTACGGGCACCCAAAACTACTTTACCCACACACACAGGTCTCTTCCGCAAGTGACCATGACTATGCCCGTGGGTCTACCTCTTTGCGGTTCAGACTTCACAACCTCACGAAACTCTAAGGCCTTCCACCCACAAACCTTCGATCTTCCAGTACCCGAACTCCTTAATCCGTTGCCACGTTCCCTTCTGCGATCAACGATTAGGATTGAATTGTGACTTCAGACTTCACGACTCTGACTTTCGTCAAGTTCCCAAACTTTCCGAACTCCTAAGTGCCGAAACACTCTCCACGACTATCCTCCTCATAACTTCACCAGATCTGATGATCTGGGATCATTCGTCTCCCTCTAAGAATGAATCTCATTCACTGACTTTCAGTGAAGACTCCAGAGACTTCTTCCCTTGAAGATTTCCACCGCTCTCCCTCCTGAGCTTTAACTTCCTTCGACTCCCTTGTTTCTCTGAACAATATCTTTGACACTTAGTCTTGGTTTTGATCTGTGCACACCTTGCAACAAAGATTTCCTCCACACTTGCTCCTTTGTGGATGGCTTTGCACTCCTTGCAATCGTTCTCCCATGACTGAAATCACGCTATTCCTCCTGATCTTTCGAGTCTGAAAATTCCTTCACTCACTCCTTGCGAACGTCGATGCACTCCTTGCATACATATAAGTTTCACTATCTCTTCTGAGCTTTCGAGTCGAAACAAACTTTGTCACGCACTCCTTGCAGACACTATGCGCACCTTGCACTCGCTCAATAAAGAGAAACAATTAAAACTTGTCTACCCCTCACAGTGACTCATACATTCAACAAAGCAAATGTTGTCCTAGATATAAGAACATAAAAATAACAGAGCGTTGAAAAATAATAGAGAGTCTACCATTCACTCATTCAGATAGACACACATGACAACACATATTTAGAACAATATTCCTCTGTTATATTCATTCAACTGAAACTTACATACATTCATACAATATCTCTCTGTATCTTCTAGTTCTTGGCTTACAATGGCAATCTACACATTAGATTCAGCCGCAACAACAACAACTACTTGGAAATCTTACAAAGATTTATACAAAGGGACTCTTCTTGAGTTCTTCCCTCCAACTACTCTATTCCATCCTATTTGAATTAAATGCTATCAACTACTTAACATTTATTACAATGAATATCGAGGCAGATAGATAAGAGCCAAAGCTCCAGATCTGTACTGCGATCCTTCACATTAAAGAAAAATACATTCCCCATCGATCTTACGTGATGGCTCAACCTCTAATCATTATAGATGTTCATAACTCAAAAGTTTTGTCAGATATTACATTAATACATTGATCTCTGAAATTCAAAATGTTTCAAAATATGTGCTAGTGCGCCCAACTGTCTTCCATGCTTGTGCTTTGTTGGCGATCATCCTGCATCATACTCCCTTGGATGAAAAATTCATGGAATCCTATCGATGAGCTCCTGCACTGATCTTCCATGCTTCTGAATATCTTCTTCACCAACCCAACTGGCATCTTCTACTGGTCGTCCTCTCCACTTTACCAAGTATTCAAAATATGTCTTCCTTCTGGTATTTTTACCAATTCGTTGATCTATGATCTTTTCCATCTGCGGCTTCTTTGCTACATGCATCTGTTTCTCCCACTGGATCTTTCTTTGATCTTCATATATTTCAGCTCCATCCTCCCTATAAGGATACATGTCTGCAATGTTGAATATGGGTGATATACCCACATCTTCTGGCAGTTCTAACTCATAAGAATTCTCACCAAACCTCCTTAAGATTTTACATGGCCCTATATTTTTCAACTTTAGCTTATTGTATGTTCTCCTCGGGAATATTTCCTTTCTTAGGTGTGCTAGAACTTGATATCCAACTTCAAATTCAAGCTTCCTCCTATGTTGATCATCTCTATGCTTGTATTCGTCACTGCTCTTATTCAACTGCTCCTTGATCTGATTACGAAGTTCTTGCATCTCTGCATCAAAATCTTCGGCTCTAACCCTCCTAAACTCACTCTTCTTCAGATCCATTAACTCTGAAACTTCTCTCGGATTCATTCCATAAACTATTTGAAATGGACTTTTCCTAGTGCTTCTGTTCATTGAGTCATTATATGCAAACTCAGCTTGTGCTAGAATCTGATCCCACTGACTATGGTGTTCAGTGACCAAACTCCTCAAAAAATATCCTAAGATTCTATTTACCACTTCGGTCTATCCATCCGTATGTGGATGATATGCATAACTAAAAGATAACAACTTTTTCCACAACGTCCTCCAGAAATGACCAACAACTTTGGTATCCCTGTCTGAAATTATACTCCCAGGCAATCCATGGAGCTTCACAACCTCTCTGAAAAACAAATTAGAAACATGCATTGCATCACTGGTCTTCTAGCATGGGATAAAGTGTGCCATCTTCAAAAACCTATCCACCACCACAAATATGGAATCACTTCCTCTTTGTGTCCTTGGAAATCCCAACAAAAAATCCATGCTTATTGCATCCCAATGCCTTTCTAGAATAGGAAATGGCCGATACAAACTGATGTTTTGTTTCTTCCCCTTGGCATACTAGCAAATCTTACAGTTGTTCACAATTTTCATCACCTCCGCTCTCATACCTGGCCAATAATATGAGTCGTTTAATTGGGCAAATGTTTTGTCATGGCCGAAATGTCTGGCTAGACCTCCACTATGATTTTCCTTCAAAAAATTCTTCCTCATTGAGCATCTTGGTATGCACAATTGGAGTCCTTTGAACAACAACCCATCCTGAATCAAATATTCGACCCACTGGCTTCTGTCTCTGAGCACATGATTCACACACGCTTCATATGCCTCTCCAAAATCTGGATCACTGTGGTACATTTCCTTAAGGTGGTCAAACACCAAGGTCTTGACTTGAAACTCTTGCAGAATCAAAATTCTCCTGCTCAATGCTTCAACAACCTTGTTAGCATTTCCAGAAATATGTTTAATGACAAAAGTGAATTTTTTCATAAACTCTATCCACTTAGCATGTCTCTGGTTTAAATTATCCTATCTGGTTATGAATTGTAAGGCATGACTATCATTATACAAAACAAAATCCTTTGGTATGAGATAGTGCCTCCATCTCTTCAATGCTTGAATTATGGCATAGAACTCTTTGTCGTATGTGGAGTACTTATTTTTAGCTTCATTCATATTCTCGCTGAAATATGAAACATGTTTGTTTTCATGACTTAAGACCACTCCAATTACAACTCCACTCACGTCACATCTTACCTGAAATGTATTTTCGAAATCCAGTAGGACCAGAATCGGTTGTTCAGTTATTCTCTCCTTTAATATGTTGAAGCTTCTCTCAGCCTCTTTTGTCCATTTGAAAGACCTATGTTTTTTCTTCACTGTATCCATCATTTGAGCACTAATACCACTACAATTTCTGACGAACTTCCGATAAAAACTTGCTAATCCATGGAAGCTTCTTACCTCAAAGATATTATTTGGTGATGACAATTCTATGATCGCTCTCACCTTTTTGGGATCCATCTTTAACTCATTCGAGGAAATCACAAAACCCAAATATATGAGTTTTGTCTTCATGAAAGAGAACTTTTTTAGATTAATCAACAAATTCTCTTGCTGCAACCTCTTCATCACCAATGTCAAATGTCTCAAATGCTCCTCCTTAGTCTTGTTAAACACCAATATATCATCTAGATATACAATCACAAACTTACCAATGAAATATTTTAACACTTCGTTCATCAGCCTCATAAAAGTACTCAAGGCATTAGTTAAGCCAAACAACATAACAAGCCATTCATATAACCCCTCATTCATCTTGAATGTTGTTTTCCACTCATCACCTTCTCTCATTCTGGTGATATCCACTTTTCAAATCTATATTTGAAAAATAGTTGGCCCCACTCAGGCAATCCATCAGGTCATCCATCCTTAGTAATGGAAATTTGTATCTGATGGTGATCTTGTTTATGGCCATTGAGTCTGTACACATTCTCCATCCTCCATCCTTCTTTGGACTTAATATAGTTGGCACTACACATGGACTCAAGATTTCTCTGACCAATCCTTTGTCTAACAGATCTTGAACCTGTCTTTTCACCTCCTTATTCTCTTGAGGTGTCAACCTGTACGATGTTTTGTTCGGTAGGCTTTCTCTTGGTATCAAGTCAATGTGATGACTAATGCTTCTGATAGGTGGCAATGAGTTTCGAAACTCATCCACTACAATATCAACAAAATTCTCTAACAGTTCATGAAATTCCTCATGCAAATCTTCCAATGAAGTATTGGTAAGGATAAACCTCGGTTTCCTCACTACAACAAACTACATCTCCTGTTCCTTCTTTACCTCATTCAGGAGTTCCTTCCTACTCATGAGAAGTATACTCGCGCTGGCCTCATCCTTCACCTTCTTTTCTTCAATTGGCAGCAACATGTGTGTCCTACCATTCTTCTCTAAGGTGTATGTATTTCTTCTCCCATCATGAATAACATTTATGTCATACTGCCAAGGTCTTCCCAACAAAACATGACATACATCCATGGGGATCACATCACATAGAATCTCATCTCTATATCCTCCTATTTTAAATTCAACTAGGCATTGTTTAGTGACTGTTACCCGATGACCTTTATAAAACCATGAGACTTTATACGGTGTCGGATGTGAAGTCATCTCCAACTCTAGATTCTCCTCCATATCCGTGGATACTAAATTGTTAGTTCTCCCACTGTCAATTATTACCTTGAAAACTCTATATTTCATTTTGCAAGCTGTTCTGAAAACATTGTTCCGTTGTGATGGATTTTCAGTCTCTGGATCTTGCTTCAAAAGAACCTTCATCATCATCAAGGAACTTCCATCCTCTACACCTTCTACCTCAGCATCTCACTTCTGCACTTCTGAGATGTGAGCTTCTCCTCCCTTCTTCCTCTCGGGACAATCCCAAGACATGTGTCCTATTTTTCCACAGCAATAACATTTCACTTCTCATCCTCTGCCTCTTCCTCTTCCTCTGGGAAAATAACTTCTGCCACCACTCTACCTTCCTCGGGAACTTCCTCCTCTCTCAGAGTGACTATGTGGTTTCTCTGCCTCATACTTGGTCTTCTGTGTTTTCTCCTAGGAAACTCCTTTTCATTTGTTCAAACTTCGGCTTGTATTCTGTTGACTCCTCTTCCTGGCCAACTTATCTTCTTCTTTCAGTGCCATTTGATATGCATCCTCGACTGTCCTAATTGTCGCCATGCTAATTTCGTCTTGAATATCGTACCTCTGGCCATTAATGTATCTAGAAAATTTCTCTTCGTCTCTCTCTCTCTCTCTCTCTCTCTCTCTCTCTTCCCAACTCTAATGTTCAACTTGTATAACTCTTCTGTGTACTCCTTCACAATCAATCCTCTCTATCTCAGGTTCTGCATTCTCCTGAACATACTTATCTGGTAATCCTTGGGCATGAATTTCACCTTTAGCTTGGCTACCATTCGATCCCAACTCTTAATATTTTGTTTTCCTTTACTCCTCCTGTCGGCCTTCAGTTCATCCCACCATAGTGATGCATGTCCTTTCAATCTAGTGACAAAATGTCTTACCTTTCTCTCCTCTTCAACATCCTCATAGTCAAAGTACTTGTCCATTGCTCGTATCCAACCAAGAAAATCTTCGGTGTCTAAATTTCCTTCATACATAGGGATATCAATCTTCGCTCTGGCACCCAATTTGACAACCACTCTCAACAAGCATTCGTCTGCAACATCCTCAGCTACAACTTCTTCGACTTCTAATTCTTCATTTTCTTCCTCGCTGACATCTCTAGCATCAAGCCCTCTCCTTTGGGTTGTCTCCATGGCATCCAACCTCGCCCGTAATTCTCTCATTTCCCTTTCCATAGCTCTGTTGGCTATAGGTGGCTCAACACATCTTCTAGGCGGCATTGTGTTGATGCTTCTGATACCTCTCCTTCTGATATTGCTTACTCCTCTTCTTACAGAAGTCAATTCTATATTCTGCTCTGATACCACTCTTGGTACAAACCCCCTTCCCTCCAAAGGGCTTCTCGACCTCCCGGTCTTGGATCGTTTGAAACACTGAGTCATAGCGACTCCTTGGGTCCCTACGAGCACCCGAAACTACTTTACCCCCACACATAGGTCTCTTCCACAAGTGACCACAGCTATGCCGGTGGGTCTACCTCTTTGCGGTCTAGACTTCACGACCTTGCGATACTCTAAGGCCTTTCGCCCACAAACCTCTGATATTCCGGCACCCAAACTCCTTAATCCGTTGCCATGTTCCCTTCTACGATCAACTGTCATGATTGAATCGCGACTTCAGACTTCACGACTCTGTATTTTGTCAAGTTCCCAAACTTTCTGAACTCCAAAGTGTCGAAACACTCTCCACGGCTATCCTCCTCGTATCTTTACCAGATCTGATGGTATGGGATCATTTGTCTCCCTATGAGAATGAATCTCGTTCACTGAATTTCAGTGAAGACTCCAGAGACTTCTTCCCTTGAATATTTCCACCGCTCTCCCTCTTGAGCTTTAACTTCCTTCGACTCCCTTGTTTCTCTGAACAATATCTTCAACACTTAGTCAAGGTTTTGATCTATGCACACCTTTCAACAAATATTTCCTCCACACTTTCTCCTCTGTGGATGGCTTCTCACTCCTTGCGACTGTTCTCCCATGACTGAAATCACACTGTTCCTTCTGAGCTTTCGAGTCTAAAAACTCCTTCACACACTCCTTGCAAACGTCGATGCACTCCTTGCATACATATAATTTTTACTATCTCTTCTGAGATTTTGAGTCGAAACAGACTCGGTCACGCACTCCTTGCAGACACTATTCACACCTTGCACTCACTAAATAAAGATAAACAATTGAAACTTATCTACCCCTCACAGTGACTCATACATTCAACAAAGAAAATGCGGTCCTGGATATAAGAACAAAAAAATAATAGAGTGTTGAAAAATAGCAGAGAGTCTACCATTCATTCATTCAGATAGACACACACGACAACACATATTTGGAACAATATTCCTCTGTTATATTCATTCAATTGAAACTTACATACATTCATACAATATCTCTCTGTATCTTCCAATTCTTGGCTTACAATGGCAATCTACACATTAGATTCAGCCGCAACAACAACTACTGGGAAATTTTACAAATCTTTATACAAAGGGACACTTCTTGAGTTCTTCCCTCTAACTACTCTATGTTATCCTATCTGAATTAAATTCTATCAACTACTTAACATTTATTACAATGAATATCGAGGCAGACAAAGAAGAGAGAAAGCTCTAGATCTGTACTGCGATCCTTCACATTAAAGAAAAATGCATTCCCCATTGATCTTACGTGATGGCTCAGCCTCCGATCATTAAATATGTTCATAACTCAAAAAAATTGTCATATATTAGATTAATACATTGATCTTTGAAATTCAAAACGTTTCAAAATATGCGCTAGTGTGCTCATCTATCTTCCACGCTTGTGCTTTTTTGGCGATGCTCCTACATCAGGAAGTCATTATTTGTATGAAAATAAAGCTATATTCTATAGGGAGGAGAAAAATTATCATCTTACAAAGGATGGGATTGAGTATATCGTAAGAGTCCATTGTGAGAAGACTAACTTGTCTCTAGTTTCTATAAGGACAAATGAAAAGGCTTGTAAATGCAAGAAAAATAATTGTACTCATGATTGTAAAAACTAAGGATGATGATAAATCAAAATATTTCAAAGGGTGTGATCCTAAACATAAATATGAATTAGTTAAGATTATTTCTAACTACGATGAAGTGTTTTAGGAACCACGAGGATTTCCTCCAAGGAGATAGATACAACATGAGATCCAATTGCAACAAGATGCACCTCTTTCTAACATTGGCATGTATAGGTTATCTATGCTTGAGAATGAAGAAATAAAGAAGCAATTTCAGGAGTTGCTCGAGAAAGGAGTCATCTGACCAAGTACTTCTCCATCCATATCACCCATTGTGTTGGTACCAAAGAAATATGGTACATGGAGAATGTGTGTGGATTTTTGGGAATTGAACAAAATTATGGTGAAGAACTATTACTGTCTTCCTTGTATTGAAGATTTGTTGGATCAATTGAAAATGAAACTTGTTTCACTCAGTCAGACTTAAGAAGTGGTTATCATCAAATAAGGATTTTTGAATATGATATTTGGAAAACTACTTTCAAAACAAAACAAGGTTTATTTGAATGGTTGGTTATGCCCTTTGGGATTTGTAATTCTCCCGCTACTTTCATGCGAGGTATGAATGATTTATTTAGGCCATTCATAGATTATTTTGTAATAGTCTACTTTAATGAAATATTAGTTTTAGTACAATTTGGGAAGATCATGTAAATCATGTTAAGAAAGTATTAGATTTCTTGAAAAAGGAGAAATTGTACTTAAAGATGTCAAAATGTGAATTTGGGAAAACATTTTTAGTTTATTTGCACTATATTATAGGGGGTGGTGAATTAAAAATCGATCCCTCTATAGTTGAAGCCATTATGAAATTACCTAAGCCTAATATTGCAATAGAAGTTAGGAGCTTCCCGGGGGAAGTTCAATACTGGATGAAGCTCATTGTTAAGTTTGATTTTATTGCATCTCCTTTGCATGATTTGACAAGTACTAAGTAGGTATTTCAGTGGGGAGGAAAACAACAAAAATTCTTCGAGACTTTGAAAGTGAAGATCAATATATCCCCAGTTCTAGCATTGTTAGATTTATAACAACCATTTGTGATTGAAACTGATGCAAGTGATTATGCCATGGGAGAAGTTTTAATACAAAGGAAACCAATTTGTTAGCATTCTGATACCTTCACTAGTGTGGTAATAAATTATCCTACTTATGACAAATAATTTTATTCTTTGGTTAAGAGTGTGAAGAAGTGGAAACACTATTTGATGAGAAAACAAACAATCATCCATATAGATCATCAACCTTTGCATTATATCCAATCACAAACCAAGCTACAATAGTTACATCATTTCTGGTGGAAGGGATTCTTGTAGCAATTTCATCTGGTCATCAAGTATGAGAAAGGTATAAAAAATAAAGTTCCAGATTTGTTATCTATACCTTTTGTTAATGCATCCAATGTTTTATAACATAGTTCATTATCTCATGAAAGTTATACTTAATAGTATTCTACATATGAAGATTTCAAGGATGCATATGAAACACCAATCCATGGTACTAAAGTGGAAGAACTAGATTATCATGTACATGGAAAATTGATATATCATCTCGGGAAATTGTGTATTCCACGAGATGAAAGAGTGTATGTAATCAGATAAGCACATACTTCTCTCATACATGGTCATTTTGGTGTAGGAAAAACAGTAGCTCAATTACAATGCTATTGTTATTGGCCTCATATGTATGAAACCATGTCCAAATATGTAAAAGGATCCGTCGTGTGTGCCACCAGAAAACCAAGTAACAAAAAATTGGGTTTGTATATGCTACTTCTTGTACCTTCTCATCCATGGGAAAGTGTTTCTATGGATTTTTTAGGGGGTTTTCCTATGTCTATGAAAGTTCATGATTATCTATATGTTGTTGTGGACATATTTATAAAATTGTGTGTTTTAGTGCCTCATAAGAAACATGCGACAAGAGAAAATAATGCACATTTGTTGTTCCAACAAGTTTGGGTTCATTTTGGTTTTCCCGTATCCATCATATCTGATTGAGATTCCCACTTTCTTAGGGAATTTTGGTCAACTTTGTTGGGGTTAATAGACACTAAGCTTCAGAAGAGAACTACTTTTCATACACAAACTGATGGACAAACAAAAGTGGTCAATGGGAAAATGACACACTTACTCCAAGGATAATGTAACAAGAATCCTAAGCTCTGGGATGAGCATTTGTATTATGTACATAATTCCTATAACTATGCCATACATTCTACATAGAGGTCTCCTTTTGAGACATGTTTTGGATATTTTCCTAAGTCTCATCTAGACTTCACACTTGGGAAATGTTCAATGGTAGATGGATGTAACGATGTAGACAAATCCAAGAAGTTCATATAGAATATCCAATTGGTTCATCAAGTTGTATAGGAACAATTGGAAAGTTCCAAGCCAAGTATAAGGCTAGGCATGAAAATCATCAGGTTGATCATCACTTCCAAGTTAAGGTCTCCTTTTAAGACATGTTTTGGATATTTTCCTAAGTCTCCTCTAGACTTTACTCTTGGGAACGATTAAGTGGAATATGGATGTAACTATGTAAACAAAGCCAAGAATTTCTTCCAAAAGATCAAATTGGTTCATCAAGCTATATAGGAATAGTTGGAAAATATCCAAGCCAAGTATAATACTAGGCATGAAAATCATCGAGTTAATCATCACTCTCAAGTTGGTGATCAAGTTTGGATATATATTAGCAAAGAAAACCTTAAAGGTGAAGGTAAAAATCTCAATCCAATCATGTATGGTCCATTTACAATTTTGGAAAATATTGGTGACAATTCTTTCCAGTTGGAGTTACCTCCACATATGTAGATGTATTCCATAGTTAATGTTGAAAAAATGAAACTTTATGAGCCTCCTATGATCATGGATCAAGGTGAGAATGTTCAAGTTCCTTCTTTTGATGTTTTTTCTCTTGAATATCTTGATGAGTTGTGGGAAGATGTTATTATTGAAGGGAGGGTGACGACTTTACAAAGAGGAGATGTAGAATACATTTGTGTGGGTATAAAAGGAATACATCCAAGTAAATCACGATTGATAGAAAATGGAAAAGTGAGGGAGTTATACCCTCAGTTACTTTCTGAATGAAATCATACTTTTGGTGGTTCAAAATTTTCTTAGTGGGGAGGTGTGATCCAGGAGGATCCTCACAACCAATCCAATTAGATTTTCTCAAATTCTTCTAAAAACATCTGCACATTGAAGATATTGTCAAGAGCATGCAATTTGAATGGGGTCAATAAGACACTGTATGAAAAAGATATGGCCTACTGAAGTTGAATCCAAAAGACAAATAGGTTAAATAAATTGTAGATAGGGTATAGTGTTGATGTCACCTTGTTGATTAGACCTATATAGAATTTCTAGTAATCCAATAACATTCTGACACATGGACCAATCAGAAAGCACCACGTGGAAGAGAATTATAAATTGG
>ML784822.1:358684-373247 GCA_009831015.1 Picea engelmannii
GAGTGGATATGCATTGCAGTAGAGAGGCATTACAGAGACAGAGGGAATTGAGGGAATTGAGGGAATTGAGACATGAATATCACCCAAGACTGGGGGCATTGCAGAGACTAAGGGAATTGTAGAGACTGAGGGAATCTAAGACTGAGTCCATCCGAGACTGAGGGTCGAGGGCCATTCCAGACCAGACCGAGACTGAGACCGAGACTCTAATGGTATGTGCTTTCAGATATTTACCAATTATCGATTCCCATGGGTAAAATAAATAAATAAAATGTATTGTTTTTTGTTATTGGATTTTTGTGTCATGTATTTTTGTAAATAGGTTCCATAAGTCTTGTGTGAAGGTGTACCATTCACCATAGTGAAGGCTACCTATAGACCTCAAAATTTTCAATTTATTCAATGGACACATCACTATATGCATCATAAATAAGACCTCCATAATGTATCCAACAATATGTCTTCCTATCACGATAAAAAATATGAAAGGTGATGTCGATAAATCCATGCCCTAGGGTGCCATTATATTCATCAAATGGAGAGATACATGACTTTACCATTCATCATCATTTGAGGGTTTGTCTTCAAGATTACCCCTGTCAAGATCATAACAAGGAAGGCCATCAAATTCAAAAGTTTGATAAGGTGAAAAACTTACCAAACCCTCAACCTCATGGGGAGGAGAAATAGATGCATGGGGGCTCTCATGTTTAAGGTCTTCATCAATATCTTCCATGAGAGAACACAATGTTTCTTCAACATTTATTTCTTCATGTGCTTGATCTTCAATTCAGGTGTGAGAAGAGTCTCCATCCTTGCGTTCTTTAAGTGGAGGTGCAACTAGATGTTCCATGGCTTTATCGTCAAATGGAAATTGAGGATTTGCTTCAACCATATTTTCTTTGTTTATCACACGATACATTTTATTTATCCTTTCAATAATGAGAATCCATTTCTTAGGATAATTAGGGATCCATTTCTTGAAAAATGTCTCAAAAAAACCTGCAAAAGTTGATATTTATCCTCTACCAAGATGTTCTACCCATTCCCTTGAAATCCTTTAAAAAATATCAAAATAAATAAATTATCATGACATTTTCATGAATAATGCCAATAATTAAAATGAATGCCATGAAAGGTAAGATGTTTAGTATGACTAAATCATAATTTCCACCAAAATTTGGAATTGACCTATAATCTACACTTGGGTGTTCATGAGGGAACCTTGAGATATTTGATAAATCAATAGGAGCACACAAATCAGTGAACCATGGGGGATATTCCATTTTTTTTTTCACTTCTAGGTCTTCAATATATGGCTAAAAAATATGCAATGGATAATGATCATACCTCATACCAATACCAAGAGTGGAGTTTCCAATATGAGCTTCTTCAAAAAGCCTTCAATAATGATGGATGTTCTCACCTCTACACCCAACAAAGTCTTCAAAATATGTAAGGAACAAGGGATTTGTCCCTTCATGGAGTCACCATGTGAGAAATATATGTTCAATACAACACTCACAAAAGTGTCATGAAGCATATTCTTCAAAATTTTTAGGAGAATGTACTTTATCCTTGGAAATAGTGCCAAAATGTTACCTTAAAAATTGTACTTAATGATAAAATCCAAAATCCACAAGGCACAACCGAAGAGGGAGCCTTCAATATGGTCACCACTGTCACCTAATCAACATATCCTCTTCACTTTATTCCATCTCTTCTCCGACTCAAGGGGAGTACCCCTAGTAGGATTACTAAATCTAAGCAACGAGGAACAAAGTGAAGTGAGAATATATTTAGAAAAACAATGTTTTTGATGTTTTATGATATAAACGAGGTGTTGGAAGTAAGTAGATATAAATTCCAAATCCAACAAGGGAAACATAGTCAAGATGAATCAAAGGGGCTTATGGGGCCAAGAAGAACACCCCTTTTCAAAATTGGTCTATTTCATCTAGATATTATGATAAAGAGACTAAAACCCAAGGGGAAGAATAATCTCTTATCTAATCAATATTAACAATGAATACCAAGGCCCTACAAGAATGGGTCCTTATGGGAGAAACCTTCACCAACAAGATCAACTATAGCTTCACAAACATAATCAATACCCTTGCTAGGATTCCTAAAAGGGGTAGACAAAGAAATGTATCAAATAGAGGAGAGGAGTTACCCCAAACTAACAAAGGAATAAGGAGAGGACTTACCCCAAAATGTATTCCTTCCAAGTGGTAGTTTTTACCCTTCAATGGATTGATCTTGGTAGTTTGTAGAAGACTTGAGCATTCACAATCAATCTTTATGCACCAAATAGAAATCAAGATAGAAGAGCTTCAAGAATTGACACCAACGTCCATAAAGACATAACCGTTATACATCCATATTCTCCAAGAAAGATATGTCAATTAAGCTCCAAGGAGTGGAAGCTCAAAAAATACAATGATGACTACAAATGAGGAATGGATACTCCTTATATAAAGTCTAGCTCAACTCCCTTTACAATAGAATAATAATATCGCATGTGAAATCCTTAGATTTAGCCTAGGGAGGAGTGAAGAATTATTTCATCCAACTAACTAATATTTTTTGTAAAATAAATAGGTGGTCAAGCCACATGTACAATACTCCAATCAAAATAATCCCAAGAGAGTGGGATTCCTCCATCAAAGAGGAAATAATATGAGTCAAAGGTGCAACATGTAGCTTCCAAAATCCTCCAAGTGGATAGATCCACAGCCAACTCTTCAAAGTAGGCAATGAAAACCTCTTAGTTATCCTCCAAGTTGGACACGGAGCTCCCCAAAGTAAAAAATACCAACAAGTAATGAGTAGAATCCCTCAAGAGTGGGTGAATCCCATAAATTAAGCTCCAATGGTCATGTGTGAGGTATCCAATGTGTTACCTCATTCTCAAATCATGTCAATCATATACTCCAGTCAACGGAATTCCAAGAAGGTCCATATGTGCTTAATATAATCCCCAGTGGCTACGTAATGCATCCTCCAAGGAGTTCATCCATCAAACTATGTGACACATGCCTCCAAATGCGCAAACAAGTTGACCACTCCAATATTTTTGACGCGGCATGGCATGAGAGGTCCATGTGCATGAATAATATCCCCAAATTGCCTATGCCATTCTGACCAATGCCTTGAGAGTTGTAAGATTGCATCGAGAGTTGTGAGCGAACATTAGGAGTTGTGAAGATACCTTGGGAGTTTTGAAAATTACAAATGTCATAATGAATCCCATGCAATGTCCACTTAGTTGCAATGTCCATTCACCATTAATCCGAACAATATGTAATCGTGGCCTTTGAATAAGGGCTTGTCCCATTTGTCCTTTTTGGATGGAGTGAGTCAAGGTAGTTAAAAAATTTGTCCTTTTTTGAATGGAGTGAGTCAAGGTAATCTTGTGGTAATCATGTACCCTATGGCATTGAGGCTATTATATCCTTGAATGACAAATTTAGTTTCTGTTTCAAGATTGGGCATGGAAGAGGTACTGGAAATTGAGAAAAACTTCATTCTCTATTGTCAACCATTGAGGTTGTCATTGGAGAAGATTTCTTAATTTTCATGTGTATATGGAAGTATAAATGGTGTTTGAGTGGCTTAAGAGGTCTTACAAGATGAAAAACTAGTCACAACTCAACAATATAATATACAAGATAAGACAAGACATAGAGACTATCACCAACATGATCAAGAGACTCTAAAAAACCCTTAACAGTAATGGACAACAACAACAACAACACTAATCACATTATCAATAACTTGCACCCATGCCTTAGCCTTTACAATTTTGTATCCATCGATGGGTTATGAATCAATAACAACTCTTGTATTTGTTACTTAACAATGTACTTTACTCTCAATTTCTCACTCCCTTTTGGCATGTATAGGCCACCTTTACCTTTCTACCGTTTCTTCTACTTGGGTTGAGGAATCACATCCTCCACCTTAGCCACCTCGGTTCCCTCTTCCCTAGTCGCGACCTCCATTGGTATTATCAATGCTATTAGGGTCCACTTAAGTGTTCAACATAGGCATTGTAGTCTAGTATTGGCATATTCATGTATTTGAAATAGTATTCATATTTCCGATGAGGGTAGTCTTTTCTGTGAGTTAAAGTTCCACCTTTCTTGTTCATTTTGTTTAAAAAATACCATGATTTGGGTTTAATTTAAATTGTCCAAAAAGTCTTAGGGTAAATTTACATGAGAAAAGTTCCCAAGATAGAAGTGGAATCCTAATGTTTTGCATAGTTCCTATCGAGTTTGGGTCAATTTTTCACTGGAAAAAATAGATGATATGAGTGCCCCTTATCCCTAGTGTTACATATTTATTGAATGAATGTTTCTGTCATTAATGGTGTTATAGGACATATAAGAAGAAAGGTATTTGTAAAATCTATCTTAATTGAGTGAGGGAATTTAAGGTAGAATAGAGGAAAGTGAGACATCTAGTAGGTCTAACAAGTGGAGATCAATTAGAGGTGAGAAGATCAGAAGAAAATTCCATAGACGCATGGAATTTTTTCTTGCGAAAGGGGGATCATGTTCTTATGATCATGAGAGAATAGACGACATCGAGGTTCCCTTGAGGTACAAACATATAATGAAACAATGGGTACCCAAGGATCTTCCTGAAATAAACACTGATTTTTGTGTAAACGAAAGGATATACCAGATTGCTCCATCGTCATTACATGGTTTGGGTCTATTTTCCATGGATGGTATAAAGGTCTGTTACGATGGATTAACTAAATTTATGGAGTACGTCGGACCTTGTTATATCTACAAAAATTGGATACAAATAGTCCAATATACAAAAAATATGCGAAGATATGGCTTGGCTGCAAATTATATAGAACTAAAAGACAATGATCAAAATAAAGTAGCAACTATCTATATTGACGGAAGGCCAAAAGAAACGTGGATATTGCAGGGTTTATAAATAGTGCACGACCCGTGACCACAAATAAGCAACCCAATTGCGTATTTGAGGGGCGTGAAGGAAACCGTGTATTCGTATGTGCAATAAAATCAATAGATGCAGGGGAAGAGTTATTGATTGATTAAAATTGAATCGAATAGATATAGATGTTTCTATTATGGGGGCAGTACGTATACTAATTTACCCAACCTGTAAGCAATGACTCTCATATTTTATGATTTTCATTATGTTATTTACGGTGTTAATCCATTTGGAGAGATTCAACCTGTTTAGTACTGAGTGTGTCCTATTTTTGTTATCAACATTTGAATTTCTCATAAATTTGAATTTATTTCTCATGATAATGATCATGGTTCTAATTTTACTGTAATGTGGCAGGATGATTGTGGTAAATCAAAAGCAGCCTCAGAACAGGTAAATGAACAACAATTTTCGAAATGTATTTAATGTGCATTTTATTTCTGCGGCGATCAATTATTTTATTTGTTTACACACTGAATTATCATTTATTTTGTCAAATATGTAGTCGGCGTGACATGATGTTGATGATGATTTGATCGGCGAAATGGATTTGTATGAATACCCCAACCCTATGGTTTTAATTAGAAAAAATATCAATAAAGAAAACAAGGAACTAGCTCACTTGTTAGATATTCTATATCAAACTCCTGAGGTCGAAGAAAGGATCAAAGAAGTTATGGCAAGGCTTAATACATATAAGGTAATAACCATAATTTCAAGTGGTTTTATTTTTATGTCATAAGATAAATTATGAAACTTAATTTTTAACTTTTACATTATCTAAATGAAAAACTGTTTTCTTTCTTATATAGAGATTTTTGGATCCTGCTGACACCCACAAGCATGGTATCAATAGTAGTGGTGTTGCATAGACGCCATAGGGTCCCGACGTCGACCCTCATATAACTTCCAGGACACAACGATTCAGATCTCCACCTTCCACACCATTAGGTGGGAGCCGCGACACGCACACCGAGGAAGCGACCACACAATTAGGTTATGGAGGTGGTGACGAAGATGAGGCCGATGATTTAAAAAACTATATGGTTTATTTTCCTAAAGAAAGACATGTGACCAACACATGGAACCTTAAGGGAACCTTTATGGTCAACGAGGAAGGGCTTCCATTAAAGAAAGTTAAAGTCCCATGTAATTTTTAAAATTTTAATTGTTTCATGTTCTCTATGTAGACAAATATAAATCACATAAATTATTATTTTTAAATTAATAATCATATAATCATTTTGCGTGTAGGGAACAATGATTTTTATAGGTCCTTGAAGAATAAGGCTTTCCTGATTTTTGGGCCCACCATATGAGAGAGGTGGAATTCCCATAATTCCAACCTCAAAAAAGAATTGATGGATTATCTTTAAAGCCTTTTGGGTGTAGACACATTTAATAAGACCTTGGCCATCGCCGCAACTGGCCAATATTTAAAATGTACGTGAGAAACATATAGGAAGCACTTGAAACAAAACGATAGGTACATGCATCCTCTTATGATTCCAAAGAGGGAGTGGAAGGCCCTTATTGAGGATGAAAAAGAGAAGAAATTGACAGATGAAGGAAAAACAACCTCTGGTCCTAGAAGGTAAATTACAATTTCAATTGAATACCTTCAATTTTTTTTAGATGTAAATAAAATTGTGGTATATATTAACATACTTGAAAGTTTTGATGATAGGTTGACTGACATGTCAAAGGCCACAAAAGCAAGGCTTGCCAAATGTGGTCAACACAAGCTAGGCCAAGGCGACTACTTGAAGTTGCAGTCACGAATTGTAAGTACCTAAATATCTTATTTGTATCACCTTAAAATTTTTAGTTAATTGCAGTGAATAACATTAAAAATACATACTCTTATGTAATGCAGGGTGACRAGTTTGGTAATGAAACCATAGAGGAAGACCTCCATCTTGGTTACAAGTACAACTAGAAAGTGGTAGTTGAACAACGAAAAATCTTGGGCCAAATACCAAGAACCACTTTGCAGGATAAGGTAAATAAAATTCAATCCACATTAACCTTTATTATTAATATAATACAGTCATGTTGGATATTATTAATATTTACAACTTTGTTTTACTTAGGGGAGAAACATTGTCAACATATGCACTAGTATTGGAGAGCAGTGTGTTGATAGCAATTTGCAACCAGAAGATGGTTATAATCCCATTCAGTCCCAATTTTCCATTGGGGCGCAACCCCACGATGGTGCTATGACCAAGCTGGCACATGACGGTAATATGGTTGTATTTTAATCATATACTTAATAATTTTGTAGTTACACATTTTGTACTTCTATTTTTTTTTTACTTATACATTTATGATTGTCCTTATAAAGTTTGTTGTCCCAATGGTAGAGAATGTTGTACTTGAGGCTCATACAGTTGAAGATGATCATGCAGGGGCAACCATTCCAACAGTGTCGATCAATGCACTAGGTAAGTAATGACATTGCATGTGTTTTTTTTAATATTACTGAACTAGTTCAATGATATTTAAAAACTGGCTATTTAAATTTTGTATTTGTTTTTTCTTTTTTAGGTGATGCCTCATCAAAACGACCTCCATTACACTATGAGTACCCCATGACTAGTTGTGCTCTGTGTGAGAGGATGCAATCACAATCAGATTTTGAAGCACACCCAGAGAACAAAGACATAGATATTGATGAAATGATTAGGAATTATAGAGATAAGAAGAAGAGGCCGGCTAAAAGTACTAAATGATTATGTACATGAATATTTTAATAATTATTTGATATAAAATCTATTTTTACCATATTCCGCTCACTCCAAATGGATCAAGGAAACATTTTATTTCATTGTAAATAGTTGTGAGTATTGGTATGTATACATGTTTGTTTTTGTTGTAAATATTTCAATAGATTTATATGTTGGGTATTGGGGAATTGAGAGTGATGTGAGGTGGGGGAGGGGCCATAAGAGATTCCTCCTTCATGTGGTTGTCCTGTTCATCAAAGAATAATTTATTGGAGACGTTTAATCTTGGAGCAAACCTCCCTTGATCCAAAAGAGCAACAACAAAGTCAATGTTGACTTCGTTGCTGCTACTTCAAATCAAGGGAGGCAATTTGATAAAATATTAGATGTGTGGCTCCAATAAATTATTCTTGAAACAAAGAGGAAATCATTTAGGTATGTTCTAACACTCTCGTAAAAATGCATCTTAGAGTAAATAATGAACTACAAATATGACTTGTATTGATTTTTTAGATATTTATGGAGGTTGAATGATTTTGGCAGGTACTTTAAGATCTTTCTTCGTCGATTGAGGGAAGCTCAAAACTAACAAAGGGTCATACAGCTGAAGAGAAACATGCGGGGCCAACCATTCCAACTGTATCGTCGACCAATTCATCAGATCAAGTGTGATTTCTCCTTTCAACATAGTTTATATAGCCATCAATTCTAGTTATGTTTAATGTTTTATGATTTAATATAGCCATCAATTCTAGTTATGTTTAATGTTTTATGAATTTTTATGTTTGATTGCCAAATTGAAAAACCACCATTTAGGTATGTATAATCTGTTGATTATGTCCTCTAGATATTATCGATATGTCAGTGTAGGTTTATGGTTAACCAATGGATAAATCTAACATGAATGTATGGATAAATTCTAACATGAATGTATGGCTCTAAACATGCTGCCACAAATAGTAGTTTCTTTTTATCATTTCCATGCCTTATTAGCCTCTTAGAAGGGTTTTTAGCCTCTTAGAAGGGTTTTTAGAAGATCCCTCTATGACTTTCCCTTCCTTTATGTCTCTTGCTTGAGTTATACCTTTCATTTTTCATATTTAATTTCACAACGAAAACTAGGTATTGACTTATTGGTACCCTAACATGACTCCCCTTAGTGATTTATGGGATTCCTCAATTTTTTCCTACAATCCATGACCGAACTTAATCTTGGTTCCATCGCTTGACCATCCCTCTATCTCGATCCTTTAGTTCCTTGGATCTTAGAACTATTGCAATTATTCCCTAAACATTTCCTCAAACTTACACTTCAACCATTTAAACAAGCCAAGAACGAATCCTAAGCAAACAAACAATCCAAGAACATGTCTTTAATTCAATGTTGAGTTTGAGCATTCCACCATTTTCCATTGATTAACAATAGGCTTGGTGTTAGTTTTTGTAGATGGGGAAGGTTTCCATATTTGATATAATGTAATTTATTAGCTAGACATTGCTCAATAATGTATTTACATGAGATAAGGTACTATTTGAAAAATCTATATGACTCCTTAGGATGCAGTGCATTCATTATTAAAAAAATCATAGAGTTTGTTTTTTATCGAGACATTGGGCATGTGAATGAATTGATAATTTACTAATTAAATCATTTTTGAATTAATTTTCCTCCTATTCCAAGGTCACAAAGGTCCTTACATGTGTGATAAATCACCTTTATTTTGATTTTGAGTTAGCGAAAGTCATGGCTAAAATTTAACTTAATGCTTATTAGGTACCCACATTCTTATAGAATTCACATAGAATGTTATCAATCCCCAATATATATTTTTCATTATCCATTTCCATCAAATTATATGTATTTCCATCCAAATTTTGTCCTAATTACACATCCTCTCATGCTCAATTTATAGGTTAGATGGTATAACATTGAGGCACATAGGCATGGACATCTTATGGTCTTCACTCATACTTTCTTCTCTCTCCCCCCTTCTTCAGTCTCTCTCTCTCTCTCTTTACCCCCCTTTCTATATTACATATCTCTACCTCCCTTCTTTGTCTCTCCCTCCCCCCCCTCTCTCCCCCCCTACCCCTCTCTCTCTTTCTCCCTCTTTACCTCTCTCTCTTTACCTTTCTCTACATACCTATATATCTTTACCTCCTCCCACTCCCTCTCTCTCTCTCCCCCTCTAGCCCCCGATCCCCAAACAAAGGTGGGCTAGCCGACACAACAATGGAAATGGAGAGAATAAATATGAAAAAACGAGGTGCAAGTTATTGGTTCCATTAAAAATTAAAATTACGACATTTGTTGGATCTCTCCTTCCCTCCCTCTCCCCTTATTACACATCTACATCACCTCATCAAAATAAAATATCATAATAATCATAAGTAATTCCTACCCTCCCAAACATTTTACCATGATTTGACTACATACACACCTCCAAAAGGTCATATGTCCCTTTCATTCAATCCATCATTGTCTAATCACTATTTATTTTTCACCCATTCACTCTCAATGATGGAGAGAGTGAATGGGAGATAAATAAATAGTCACAAGACAATGATGGATTCAATGAAATGGACATATGACCGTTTGGAGGTGTGGATGTAGTCAAATCATGGTACAAATTTTGGTGAAATCATGGTACAAAGTTATGGATCCAACTCCAAATCACATATTTTGAAGAGGTACCAATTTTTAAATTTAATTATAATTTGCTAGTCATTTTTCAACATGAAGTATCCGTGTTTGAGAAAAACACTTTAGATCAATCCTTCCTCTGTTATCTTTCCATAGAAATAAAAATTAATATATTCCATCACCCTCATGGCTCGAGTTAATATAGGGTTAAGGATTGAGTATAAGTTATGCCTAGGCTTAGATGGAGCTAGGGGGGTCTATGTCATGGTCTACATCAAGCTCTAGGTCAACATCTAAATCTATATCTACCTCTATGTGGTGGTCTAGGTCATGGTCTACGTCAAGATCTGGGTTTGGTGAAAAGATATTTGGAGGAATGGAACCTACTGAAATGAACATTATTACCATTTATATGCCTAGATATTATGAGATTGCAGTGCACCCAAATTGAAAGGACCATTTGGAGGCAAAGAGATAGAGAGATTGCAATGAATCGTTTTGAGGCCCATACATCATGATATTTCAGTACACCCGAGTTGAAATGACCGTCTCAAACGATCATTTCAACTCAGGTGTACTGCAATCTCATGATGTCTGGGCCTCCAAATGGTTCATTGCAATCTCACTATCTCTCCGCCTCCAAACGGTCCTCCTTTACGTAGCGATACAATTTTTCTCCTTTGGTGCAAGATGGAAGCTAAGTAGTATGGCTATCTATATCAATTAGAATAACATGGTTATAGAATCTCCTCTCTTTAGTGAAAGACTCAATATAACCATCATAAACTAGAGGACAACTTAGGTCCAAGGGAGTGATTTTTTGGGTTATGACAGGGTTGCAAAAATTAGAGCTTCCACCGAAACAATCTTAAGCTAAAAATCACTTTCCTTAACATCCTTCTTGTATAAAAAGGTATCAATATGTATTTAATTATCTAATGAGAAGTGTGAACTAGTCTTTAGAAAACTATCTTTGGGGGAAACCCAAAGTTGATTAGATCCATCATTGGGAACTTTAGGCATCTTCTCACTTCCTTCTGGGAAGCAAATTTCATCCAAATGGTATCTTCCTAAAGGATCATCCTTTCTCAGTGCTTGGATTGATCCTTGGATATGTTCCTTGGTGGTTGATATAAGTCTCTAGATATGTCTAGGGCCCCTGGATGCGTTTGAGGGAATCCTTGCTTAGTTCTTGGATTGATCCTTGGTTGTGTTCCTTGGTGGTTGATATAAGACCCTATATGTGTTCTAGGGACCCCGGAGGTGTTCCAGGGAACCCTTGCCTAATGCATGGGTTGATCCTTGGTGTTGTACCTTGGTGGATAAGACCCTATATGTGTTCTAGTGCCCCCAGATGTGTTCTGGGACGACCTGGTCTTTGACCAGGTAGATCTTGTTGTAATACCAAGATGTGTTGATGTGTGATCCTCTTCCTCTCTCTCGGGATGGTCCATGAGACCTAGGAGTGAATATGAAGATGGACATGACCATATTGTTGATGGACCCCCTTATGCATTGATGATAAAGTTTATAGGTCATTATGAGACTCATGTGGACATGTTTTACCATTATGGACTTCCCCTTGACTTTGTCTTAAAAGGTACCCCCTTGTTGTTTTATGTGATTGAGGTTTTATTTATGTGATTGGGGTTTTATATGTGTTTAGGGTTTTTATAATTAATATTAATATTAATTAACATTTTAGTTAATATTTATATTAATTAAATGTCAATATTTAATTATAATTTTAAATTTCCCTAACCCCTCTCCCTAACTATAAATAAGACCCTACCCTCTAGMATTCTATTACACTCACACTCACTCACTCCTCACTCTCCTATTTGTTGCGACTATCTCAGTTGTTCTCTCTTGATGATGGTGCAACCTCCTTTTTGGACTATMTTTTTAGATCCRAGTTTTGTTTTGTTGGTGCATCCTCTCCATTTGATGTAATTGTTTTAGATCTGAGTTTTGTTTGTTGGTGCAACCTCTCTATTTGATGTAACAGTTTTAGATATGAGTTTTGTTGGTGCAACCTCTCCATTTGATGTAACAATTTCATATCTGAGTTTGTTGGTGCAACCTCCCCATTTGGTGTAACAATTTCAAATTTGAGTTTTCTTTGCTGCAGTTGTCTTGTGATGGTCTGTACCTTGGAAAAATTGTTCCTAATTCCTAATGATAGCGATCAAACCCTAGAGGTTTGATCCATTAACCTAAAACTATTTCTGAGCATATTATAAAGGTTTTCATCCACACATGTGAGTGGTATATCTTTCTTAGATCAGGAGGTAAGATTGAGGTTTGTATTTTCACAAAGAAATTTTGTTTATACTCAGAATTTAATTTATATATGTTTATTTATTTTCTCATATATGTTGATCTTGTGAACAAAAAAATAAAAAGGCATTATTTGTTTCTATTTTTTTGTAATTATAACAATTTTCCTATGACTTTGACCAAGGGCACACTACTCTAGGAAGCCTCCTCGTACCTTCTTCTGACCATTCTTCTTTCTATTCTTAGCCTATACCAAACATCACTAAACAACACAATGCCTGGAATCATATTAAGCTCTCTATTACTAAGCTCTTGTTATGGAAACTACGTGATATGGCACTCAAAGAATAAATCATATCTACATCTTATCGAACTCACTATGAAGCTTTTGTATCATTAGAGTGGTATCGTTATTAGGAAGATATAGTATGAAGATTAAGACTAACTGAATTATTACTTGTATTATACCAATATTATTGAGGCAATGACATCAATGAATATGGGAAAGGTGATTTCCTTGTTTCTCTAATAATCTTCCATTACATGTTACCAGTCGTATTGCTTTCCCATATTCATTCCTATTCAATGGTAAACCTACTACTGGAACCAATATAATTTGGCAGTAGAGGTTATACAACCATTTCATGAATTATTTCCATTTATTTGTTACCTATATGAACCGATAGCATGGACCAGTAATACTTGTATAGCCTTATTTACTCCTATTGTGTGATGTATGTACCCGATGAGTGAAATGAATATGGAATAAAGGGGCATTCACATTTCCACATATAGGTGAATGGAAATAAGCTTACATCATATGTGTACAAATCACCTTGTATCTCATATGTAGAAACACAAGTAAATCCCAACAATCACTTCTATTACCATGAGTTGATAGGTATGAATATGGTATGATCACAACAATATGAGTTCCATATTCTTGAATAGGGATAGATCATTTATTTGGTGGACGTAGCCCATATTGGGTGAACCATGTATATCTGTGTCTCTATTGTATTGTGTATCTCTTGTGTTTTATTTCTGCATCTATGTTATATTATTGCTATGTGATCCTCTTTTTTCTAACAAGAAACACCAAACCATAAAGGTAAGAAATAAGCTCATTAAGAGATAAGGGAGTAGTGGTGGATAAAAATGACCTAGTAGTGCAGGTCACCATTACATGAGGGGCTGGTCACTAGGCAAATAACTCCCCAAAACTACCTCTGTGTGCACATGTGCAATGTTACTAAAGTCTAGTGAAGCTTAGTTACATGTATACGTTCCCCACAAATGATGTTATAATGATCATCATTATGACACTAGTTACAAGATTACATCAATCCACTAGACAACATTAAAGCATATTCTAACATATCCCTCATCTAGAAATGAAAAAACCCAATGCATGCATCAATATGGATCTTTGAGTTTTGAAGCTAGCCATATGAATGCTTCTCCTGGTGCTATAAGGTTTGGAAGTTTCCCCGTTGATGTTTCTCTAGATCTAAATAAACCCATTTTAGGTCACATCACAATGGAAAAGGGAATCTAGTAGCAGATGAAAACTCACTCAACAATTGAGGAAGGAAGTACTAACATATCTCAATAAACTATATCCATGCTTGATTCATCCCTTTCAATCTTCCAAGAATAGACTAGCTCTTCTTGTGTAGAAAAAATCTTCATGTCTTCTAAAGGACTCGAGGAGTAATCCACTATAATTTCTTCATCCATCAATCCATCCACATAATTTCCTTATTCCATACAATATATGTAAGAAGTATACTTCTTTCACACACATACACACATGAAAAATCCACAACATTTTTATGTTGAAATAAAAATGGTAAAGTTACACTCATGAAGTGCACTATGACATGAAAGAAAAACTTAACAAGAATAGATCTTGATATTCTTCCAA
>ML784822.1:378979-392776 GCA_009831015.1 Picea engelmannii
GTGAACATTCCTATTTGTAATGTTTAATGAAATAATATGATTGAGATTGTAATAATGTAGACTTATTCTAGAAAGTCTAAGTAGCAATGAGAGAAGGAGAGAAATGAGTAAATGTAGGGATGGTGATTGTATTTAGTTTAAATAAATAAGCTAAATATAATGCATTTGTTAGGATCACTCAATCTTATATAAAGTGATCATTTGTATGGTGGAAAATATACGGGAATGATTGATTAATCAATTTTCCCCTAGGGTTTGGGAGCACAATTTTCTTGTGTCCCTTGCTTTGAATAATGTCTGTCTATATGTGAACCTTTAATTCTACTATGTCTCTGATTTCATCATTTTTTATATGATGAGCGGAAGGTTCCATCGTTGTCTCATGTGAAAATATTTTGATTAAATTGTTGAGAGCTTATTGCAATTCTTTTGCTACTGAAATATAAAGTGTGTGCTGAATATTCTTTTGAGAAGTGTGTAGATTTGCAATATGTTGTTAGAGTTTGGCACTCGTGGAAGGTTTCAAGAAGTGCAATGGGAGATCCAAACTAGAGAGCGAGTTGATCATGTTGCTCTGATTGTGAATCGTTGTAAGTATTGATGTTGTTGCAGATCTATGTGGATTGTAGCCTGTGCCCATTAGAGGTTGAAAATAAGTGAAATCGTATCGTGTAATTGTCGATGGGATTGTTTGATGGATTCTATTTCATTGTTGAATGATTTTTTTTTGAATGGTAGTATGCCGCATTGAAGTGCATGCTTAGAAATTCAGCTATGCTCAACTTCAAATATGTTTGGAGAATATATGTTTTGGTGGAATTAATTGATGTACTACTTTAAAACATGTTGGGTTCTTTGATACAAAATGCTTTGTTGCACAGGATATGCTTTGTTACAAAATGATATTCTATATATTTTTTGTGCAGGCCGCATTCCTCGCTTGATGGTGCATAGTCGACTGGACAAGCTTGGAGTAAGCGTGTATTTCTTTCTTTCTTGGAAAATTGTATTAACCAATCTACAAAGGAGTGTGGGAATATTGTGATCTTTTGAAAAGACTACTCATGTTTTACATGATTGCAATCAAGGTCTTTCGCATTAGGTAAGTGAGTTAGAGACATTGATTTTCGCTTCTTTGAAGAAATATGATGAGGAAGTTGCTAAATTAAGTATGAAGATTGATGTGATGGGAATAATTTGAGTGTGTATTTAGTAATTTTATGAATGAATTTGGAGAGAAAGATGAGCATTTGGACACTAAACAATATGAGCACAGATCCAGTCTTGTCGTCCAGTGGTTATGGCCAACTCGATGCTTAGATTGAACAACTAATGTAGGGCTAGGAAACCTTATTCCATTTAGAGGAAGAAGGACTACCCGTAAGAAATTAAAGAAGTTGTATCAAGTATCATCTTTGCTACAACACGATGTTGTAATTGCAAGTGCGGAAAACACAATCACACAGATTATAAACACAGAGATTTTACGTGGTTCACTCAAATGTTGGGCTACGTCCACCAAGAAGAGGTATCAGTTGTCTTATTATTTAGCTAATGGAGATTACATTAGCTCACTCACTCTCATGCTCAGCCTCTATGGGAATACATCAAATTATAGCAATGTACATTAGAAATTGATTATTGAATGCGCTCATAAGTAAACTCTAACTTGATCTTATTGGTTACAACCAATGCTGGATTATAGGATCTGAAATCCTAATCCTGGGAATTTGTTGTCATCATTTAACAATATCCACCTTGACAACAATTAACCTGATACCTTGCTCCTTCTTTTATTCATCGCCTTTTCTGCAAGCCAAGAGAATCCAAGCACCATCGTAGCTTCTCTAACAGTACTGGTTTTGTGAACATGTCTGCGCAGTTCTCTTTTGTACACACTTTCTCAAGAGAGACTCCACGTTCATCAATGACCTACCTTATAAAATGGTACTTTATTGGTATATGTTTTGTTTTACTGTGGTAGGTTGGATTCTTAGCCAAGTGAATAGCACTTTGATTATCACAAAGTAACTTTACTTTGTCCTGCATGCTTCCAAACTCACCAAATAAACCTTTCAACCAAACTGCCTCTTTGCAAACATATGAAGCAACTACGTATTCTACTTATGTAGTGGATAAAGAAACAATGTTTTGTAGCTTTGACATCCAACTAATAGCTCCACCTGCAACATTAAAGACATACCTTGAAGTCGACCTTCTCTTGTCCAAATCACTTGCAAAATCAGAATCAACATATTCACAGACTATCTCATGACCACTGTTATAGGTGATATAGTAATCACTTGTGCCCCTTAGATACCGAAGCGACCATTTCACTGTTGCCCAATGCTCTTTACCTGAATTTTCCATATACCTTTTGAAAACCCCAACTGCATGTGAAATGTCTGGACTTCTACTAACCATCACATACATTAGACTTCCTACTGCATTAGCATATGGTATTCAAGACATATATTCCTTTTCTTCTTTTGTACTAGGACATAAACTTGAAGAAAGCTTAAAATGGGAAGCCAAAGGGATTGATATTGGTTTCACATCATTCATACCAAACCTCAAAAGTATATTCTCAACATACTTCTATTGTGACAACCAAAACTTACCATTCCTCATATATGTGAATATCTCCATGCCCAAAATCTGCCTTGCTTCTCCTAGATCTTTCATATCGAACGTCCTAGCCATATGAGCCTTTAACCTATTGATCTCAGTTATGATTTTTCTTGCTAAACGCATATCGTCAACATACAATACTAAGATAATGAATATGCCATTATTCAATTTCTTAAAGTAGACACAATGATCATACTCACTTCTTGTATAATTCTGGCTCACCATGAAAGAGTCAAATTTCTTGTACCATTTTCTAGGCGATTGCCTCAGACCATACAATGATTTCTTGTTGCGATTATGAACGAACCCTTCAGGTTGTTCCATGTAAATTTCCTCATCCAAATCTCCATGTAAGAAATAATTATTAACATCTAGCTGCTCCAACTCCAAATCAAGTAATGCAACTAATGCTAACACAATTCGAATTGAAACATACTTAACAACTGGTGAAAAAATCTCATGAAAGTCAATATCTTATTTCTGAGAATAACCTTTCGCAATCAGCCTAGAATTGTACATTTCCACCTTATCATCAACACCCTTCTTCAACTTGCAGACCCACTTGCAACCTACAGTTTTTCTGTCTCTTGGAAGTTCTACCAGGTCCCATGTAGCATTCCTATCTAATTCCTTCATTTCATCCTTCATTGCTTCTTTCCATTTATCACTGTTATAACCCTTCACAACTTCCTGATAGCACGAAGGTTCATTATCATTATTACTTAAAGAAACTGATGAAACAAAATCATCATACCTTCTTGGAGGATTTATGACCCATGTAGACCTCCTTAGGGAAGTTTGAGGCTCATCCACAATCTGTTGACTCTCATCATCAACTATATCTTCCTCTGCTGCAGGAGACTCTTCATGAACATCTTCTGAAACTTGTTCATGTTCACCTTCATTGGTTTCAAACTAAATTTGCTAATACTTTGGTGCTTCTTCCTGTTTCATTTGAACATCTACATTTGATTTGACGAGAGATGATTCATCAAATATTACATCTCTGTTAATGGTGATCTTGTGGGCAGTAGGATCCCACAAATTGTACTTCTTAATACCATCACCATATCCAACAAAGATAATCCTTTTTTTTTATTTTGGATCTAATTTAGAACGCTAATGTTTCAAAATTAGAGCATAGGCATCACAACCAAAAACTTTAAGATTAGAATAATTAAAAGGATGACCTGTCCATACCTCTTCAGGAATTTTGCATTCTATTGTTGTTGATGGTGATCGATTCACTAGATAACAAGCTATAGATACAACTTATGCCCACAGTTCCTGCTGCAAGTTGGCGTTACTCAACATACTCCTTGCTCTCTCTAGAAGAGTCTTGTTCATGTGTTCAACAAATCTATTTTGCTGAGGAGTATAGGCAGTGGTTTTATGTCTATCAATCCCAAATTCCTTGCAATAATTATCAAACTCCATTGACGTAAATTTACCCCCATTATCAGTTCTTAAACATTTAATGGATCGACCAGTGTTCTTTTCCAATAAATCTCTAAACTACATGAAAACTGTAAATACATCAACCTTACTTTTCAGCATATAGAGCCAAACCTTTCTAGATAAATCATCTATAAAAGTTACAAAATATGAAGATCCTCCATATGAAATAGTAGGGGATGGTCCCCAAACATCAGAATGGATATAGTCAAGGATTATTTCACTGGTGTGTCTTCCGGTTTTAAATTTCTGCCTATTATGTTTTCCCTAAATATAGTGCTGGCATAAATCTAACTTTAAAGACTTTGGACTAGGAAGCAATTTGCGATCAGATAATACCTTCAATCCTTGTTCGCTCATATGGCCCAACCGTTGATGCCACAGTCGAACAAAATCACTGTCATTCTCGGATACTGCTATCGCATGATCCGACTCAGTTCTTCCTTCTAACAAAAATAGGTTACCAGCCTTTTTCGCTTTCATAACGAGTAGAATTCCTTTGTAGACTTCCATAACTCCACCTTGAAAAATACTCTTGTAACCTCTCATGTCTAAGAATCCCAAAGAGATTAGGTTCTTCCTAAGCTCAGGTACATGTCTTACATCAGTTAATATTTTAACAGTTCCATCAAACATCTTAATGCGAATGCTACCAATTCCCACAAATTTACATGAAATATCATTTCCCATGTAAACTATTCCATCATCTATAGACTGGTAAGTAATAAACCAGTGTCTATGAAGACACATGTGATTTGAAGCATCAGAATCTAATAACCATTGTTGATCATGACGTGAACCAATACAAATTGATAAACTTCATCAGTCATACCTGAACCTCTTGCTGAACCTGTTTCAAATATGTTTTCTTCCTTCGTTTCTTTTGGAGGGTCTTCTTTGGAGGCTTGTTGTCGCTTCCAACAATCCTTCTTCAAGTGTCCAGATTTGCCACAAAACCAACACTTAAGTTTGCTCTTCTTTCCCTTCAATTTTGACCGAGATAAATCCCTCTAACTGTGTCCTATTTCTTTAGGTGTGCCTCTGACCATCATCGCCTCAGATGTAGAGGTTTCTAGATTGGATTTCTTCCTTATTTCCTCAGATAGTAAAGCTCCAACAATATCATCAAACTCAATACTTTCTATTGAACTAAAACTAATAGAGGTAACAAAGTGATCCCATGACGCGGGCAAAAAACACAATAATGTAATTGCCTTATCTTCATATTTGAATTTCACTCCCATGCTAGTCAACTGAACTAAGAGAGTATTACAAGTATTTAAATGATCAACTATTTTTGTACCTTCCTTCATGCGCAAACTGTACAATTGTCTTTTCAGGAAGATCCTGTTTGCCAAGGATTTCGTCATGTACAGGCTTTCCATCTTCGTCCACAAACCGACTGTTGTCTTCTCCGAGAAAATATTGAACATAACATCGTCGGCCAAACACAGGGTATGGCACTCAGTGCTCTCGCATCCATCTCATCCCAGTCATCATCTGTTATGGTCGCGAGTTGCTTTGCTTTTCCCAAAAACATCTTCACCACGCTTTGTTGCACGAGCAGATCATGCATCTTTCCATTGATCTTTCCATTGAACTTCTCAATTTCAAACTTAGCACTCTGTGTCTTTTCCATTAGAGGAAACATTCCAAAAAACACCACTTCTTATAATAACCAATACTCTTAAAAAAAAATATATATATATATGTGAAGAAATAATAAAAGGTTTAATAAAAGATTTGATAAAAAATCATTTTTAATAATAATAATAAAAAAAAAATACCACCTCAAATATGTTATATAAGACATCCACCCACTTGTATTATATGCATTATAATACAAATTCACCTTTTTCATAGACTCCTCCACCCGTATATTTAGTTCTTTAAACTTTTCAAAAGAACATACCATAAATTAGATAGTGACCGTGCCTTAAATTCCAAACAAATTTACCATGCAAATAAATTAAATGAGATCGTGGCTTTTAATTTAAAGGAGGTCGGCGCTTCGCATACAACGAAGTGCTGAAATCATTTGCAGAAGGAGGTTGGCGCTCCCTTCCCGCATACAGCCCATCACTGAAATCATTTACAGAAAAAATTCATAAGTCCACTACTAACCAGCGCTCCTTGATGCCCAACGCTCCTATCAAGCACGCGGATCCTCCACGGTTTGACCTCACGGATCTTTGGAAACAACGCTCCTCCTATCAAGAACGCGGATTCTTTACGGTTTGAGCTCACGGATTTCCAAACACAGCTCTCATACCACTTGTTGTAATTGTGAACATAAAAAACATAATCACACGGATTATAAACATATATATATTTGGTTTACTCAAACTAAACTATAATTTGGTCTTATTACTTGAAAGGTGTATACCTATAGACAATGGGCACAATTAATGATCTTTTAACCTTATTTAACCTTAAACCCTAATCTGATGGCTATGCATTGAAGATGTTGGCATATTCTTAGTCATCCTCCAAAATCAATGGGTCAGATTTATTGTTCATAACTTTCTTGCATTTATCAAGACATCGGTTAACATGTTTACTTTTTAACATTTACCTAATCACATTAAAAAATTACTGTAAGGATATGTAATTGCCACTTTAAATGATTAAATAGAATTAAACGTTTAGGATTAAACTTTTCATATTACCACAAACGGATTACGAATTACCACAAACGTTTTATAGCACGCGTTCTTAGCCAACCTTTCAGCGTACTAGTTAGTTACAACAATCATAACTTGGTGTTATTAATTACAACCATAACTAACCCAGATTATAGGATTTGAAATCCTTATCCTGAGAATTTGTTGTCACCGTTTAACACACGATATGATGAAATCACAGAGTTACATAAATTGTGTGGCATTTTTCTAAGAGATATGGAGTTTGAAAGATCGCGTAGAAAAATCGCGTGGGAGGTTGACAATATGAACGTTGAGGAAATACAAATTGCTAGAGGTCATGGCATATAGAAATTGTTGCCAGAATTCCCAATCATTACCATAGTTTCCAAGTGACAGAAAGAACCTACAGATCGTGACCTAGCGAAGGAGCTGTTGTTGAAAAAATCTAGGGCAGATTGAGAACCAGAGCGCAGAAACAAATCTGGTGCAATCCAAAGGTCATGGGCATAACAACTTAAAATATTGTGGCCGTTAGTAGATAAATCTAGGAGAGAAAGCGCACTGGTCCATGGATATAATAGCATGTGATGTTGATTCAAAGCCATTTTGTATTATTAGTAAAGTCAAAGCTAAATCAAATTTGTGTTGGTAATGATATGAGGATGCATCGGTTTAAGGGTGTGGTTCATGAGATCTCAGCCAGAGAATTTCATGTTCACCAGCAAGAATGAACATGCAGAGTTATTGTTGTAATGAAGAAAAATCGCGGTGGCTTCTATGGCAGCATGATGAGACCCCAATCTAATTTTGTTGCTGCAAGTATGAATTTCAAGCATGCCATAAATTAGTGTACTTTAAAGAAGTCATGTGAAATATCTCAGCTCAAGAACAACAGTACAAAATAAAGGCAAGTATACGTTTTTTTATTTTATTTCACATACATAAAAGTAATAAAGATTAAATGTTTTATATGGACAAGTGAGAAAGTAAGAGAACAAAGGCCTAGGTGACATTAATTAAGGCTTGAGTTAAAAGTTATGGTGAACTTCAAAGTTTATTAGGGGGATGTGCATTAATTTTTGAGGATTTATATAGAAAGAGCACTTATGATTGTGTGTGAGAGGGTCCATATAAAGAATTAGTATGTTTGGGAGGATGAATGTATGACAATATACATTATTGCTTTTCTTGAAGTGCATGTTCATAATGTAATGATGTCTTTGGTATTAATATCTTAATGTTAAATGAGTCAAATGTTTCATTACTTAAATTGAGTCTAAAGTCAACAATGAGTCAAATCTAATTTTTGAGTAAAGTTGAGTCAAAATCAAGTTGAAGTGAAGAGTCTATTAAAAGAGTTAAAGGGAAAGCATATGTGAGAGTCTAAAATTAATATGTAATAATGTCCTTTTGCAAATTGATGTAAAGAGTTAGATATTTGAGGATCATTGAGGTCAAGAGTCAAAATTGAGGTTATTTTAATTGATGTAATAAGTCAAAAGTCAAAGTTGAAGATGAGTTTCAAGAGTCATGAAGAATTCATTCATGTAATACATAAGGGTGCATGATGAGTGGTATCCGACACTTTAAGATTTAAATTATGGTCAAGTCACTGCATTGATGCAAATTGTCAAAGTCTTAAATATGGAAGAGAAAACCAAGTTGAGAGAGTCATAGTTAAATGTCATTGTTGTAATTCAAGGTGAAAGAAAAGTCAGGTTATTGTTTGCACAAAATTGAGTCTGTGTTGGAACTGGTCATTCTGATAATAGATAAGTTTTGTTTTATTGCAAGTACTAGGCATTACAAAGACATGAACAGATCAATGGAAAAAACAAATTGTCTTGTTGGGCACTGTGCAATCCAACAAGAAACATCATTATATGCATGTAATTGTAGGTTCAAAAAAGAAGAAGTAGAATTGACAAAGAAAATGCAGTGGCAGAAGGATGAAAGAAGACTGATGCAGAAAGAGGAAATGATGTAGACCTCATGAAGACTTCAACTAAGAGAAAATAAGATTTGTGGAAGAACTTGTTGAGAACTCAACACACCCTAAACGTTTTTGTGAATTTTCCATTTGGGTACCACTTTGTATTTTCTGAATTAAGTCAGTTTTGTAGGGATCAATAGGTTTTATGTGTTGTTATGTTTTATCAGCCATCACATTCGGTTTGGTTTGGAATTATTGAATAGATTGAACTTTTATCTAAGTAAACTTGGCATTTAGACTAAGTGTACGCCACTAAAAATTTGAGCCACGCGCCTATCATCGGTATCAGTGAAATCCGAGAAGCAAAATGCCCACATAACAATGATAATCATCAATCTTTGATCGTTGATGCACCATCGGCATCAGAGAAATGGGAGGAAGGGCGCATCGATCGCTGACTCTGGCCTACGAACAGTTTTCTAAAAATCGTTAATATAGTATCGGCATCGACGAACCAGAAAGTTAAACCATCAACATAGGCAACCACAATCGCCTATTTCTGATCGTCGATATACTGTCGACATCGACAAAGAGGGGAAAGGAAACTTCAACCTGTGTCAAAAGGAAAATCCCTGACGCTGAAAAGAAAACGCTCCTCACACCCCAAAGGTCAAATCAACTACCACGTGTTTTCCACGTATACAGTCCATATTTCTTAAGAATTATCCATGTCATATTTTGATGTCCCCCGTGTCATATCTATATTTCCACGTCATCACCTCTACATCAACATCATGGGGAAGTTTTGGGTCGGCATCAAAACTTTTCCTAGAGGCACTAATGAAATAACTTCAAAGATAATATGTCAACGTTGATACACTAATTAACTATCAATTGATTGCTTGGACACTGAACTCTTGGTTTTAGTTCGAATCTTTACCCGCCGACATCGAAAACCCTAGTCAATCTGTGATTCTACTTATGCATGATGTTGAGACCTAAGTCTACACTCCTACCCCTCCTACCTCATTTTCCCTATACCTTCTTGAAAACAATTCCCCTTCTAGTTGGTTGAGTCAATTTCCCTCTCTAAATGACTTGATTTCTATCGTTTTCTTTCTTGATTGAGTCTTTTCACATTTTGTTTCTGTTTTTCTTGAAGGATAATTACATGTCATGATTTGATTCAGAATACTTTTCATTGTGCTTTCCATTGATTGAGGTCACAACAGGTTGACTAAGACTTTTTGTATGCACAAGGAACGCCCGTGAACAAAATGCAACAATTCGAAGCAGTCATTTTTGGGCCTGGATTGTGAAAACAGACATGGTAAATTTTCAATGGTAAAGATCCAATAGGTCGATCAGATCAACAACTCTTGTACATTCAGGGTTACATAAATGCGTGAGGTTTAATCGCAGATTTACACAAATTCACTCTACAACTCTCGAATGTCGAAATGTTCGAGCTCATCTTTGTAAAAAAATCACGAATGTCGAACCGTCGCATCGCTTCGCAAGATCATCCATCTAAGAGATCTCCACACTTAGCACTCAAAAACTCATGAATGTCGAAACGTCAGAGCCATGTGGAATCCATCAGTGTTGACACATGGCACTCATTTAAGGTCATTTTGGTTACATCATCTGCCCATTTTCGGGTGACATGTGTCACTCTCTTTCATGCAGACACATCAGAAACAATGACGTTATGTTGAAACATCCGCTCTGGGAGATTATCAGTCCCGGGGATGTCAATTCACAAAAAAAGCAGACCTCTGAAGCCCCAAAGCACTGGAGCCCCCGAAGTCCCAAAATATTTAAATGTTAAATACGACTTAATCCCGGGTTAATTAGTGATAAGCACTAGCTAATCACTTCGCAATTTCAGCCCTCCGGGAGGTATCAAAATTTTTTCATTCAAGAACTCCCAAACCTCGAAGATCCAGAGATGTGTGGTGTCTATCAGTTGATACACGTGGCATTATTCTATCATGACGCGTGGCACTCTCCTATCATGAACTGTGGCACTAATTTAAACCATATTTGGGTATGTCGTCTATACTCTTTCAAGTGACACGTGTCACCCTTCTTTATGTGACACATGAGCGATATGACATCAGGCCACCACGTCACTTCAGGATTTTAGCACTCCAGGGAATTTCAACTCAAAGCGAGCATAGTTATTCGAACCTCCAAAGTGTCGGAGACCTGAAGTGTCAGAGCCCCGAACAACCGAAGTGGGTCCCGAACTACCACGTCACTCCGCAACATTGTAACTATGAGAGATTCTCAAACTCAACATTCATAGCTCTCGAACCCCCTAATTTCCGAAGTGTTGAAACACCAAATGTTTAAGGGTAAATCTCAGGTTAATTAGAAATAAGTGGTGGTTAATGACTCCGAGAGTCTGGGCCTACGGGAGATATGAATATTTTGTGCTCCAAAGCCCTCAGACGCCTGATTTTCGAAGTGGCTCACCGACATTTATTGCACATTTTGAAATGTTTAAAAAGGGGCGCCAAACCAGAATTGGGGAAACTACACGTCCAGACTACACAAAGAATATCAGAGACTCCTGAAAACACCAGATGACTTGCTTCTTTCCTCCAAGGGATAAGTGTGGGAAAAGCACTGCCAACATCCAACTATCTCCTAGTGGCCTCTAACAACGTGTTGCATGCAAATTCTCGATACAGAAGAGAGTACTGTCACTCCCAATCATTTTGTGCCAAATATCAGTTCACCCCAACATGTGCATCAATCTAGCTTCAGTGCTAGTAGTAGTTTTTAATTGTTCAATTTCAAAACTCTTTTAAATTCAGACATAATAAGTGGTCTTTTTTGTGTGATAAGAACCACTCCTTTTTTTTTAGTCAAGTTCAGAGTATTCATTAACATACTCCAACAATATGTTTTAGTTAAGTTAATAATATGTTTTACAACCAATGTGTAGAGCTAAGCCTCAGTTCCACACTGGTCCACGGCCTCCACAGGTGTGATAAATAAGAATCTTTTTTATGTTAGTGAGGTCGATGGTTTTGGAGAGAAAGAAAGAATATAAAATTTTGTAAGAGAACTATTTTTGTTCAAGTTATTTTAATTAAGAAGTTCTGGTTAGAACCAAAGACACTTCTTTCATCTAAGGCGTGAATGTGATTGAACCAATGGGGATTATCTCTGTATTCGAATTCAATATTTGTTGATGTATTGAGTAAGAGTTACTGTATCGATTATTTAAAGTTATCTTATAATACTGAAACGTTTATTTATTCTAGTTGATGAATAAAAATTGATTGTGTTAAAACCTATGATTGATAGTAGAGCATTGAAAATTACTTTTTCTTGCGCTAACTTCTTGTCATGTATATATTTTATTTTTGTAACTATTATCTCAAACAATGTTGAACCTCTACTAATCAAAATGGTATTAATGATAGTTTGAAGTAGTTTAGATCTTCTTCGTCTACATGCTAAGGTATAAGGGTTATCCTGCAACCCATCCTTCCCCCAACACATAGTTAGCTTCCCTCTGTCATCTAGTTTGAAGATCTATCTTTCTTTTTGTATAAACATTAGAAAAGAACCAAAAAGAGAAGTTCATAGACTAAGGAAAGGATTAACCAAAAATACATATCTGTCAATCACAATTAAATACCATCGATAATTCCATCCAGATCACGAATCTAGAAAACTTTACCACTCATCAAATGCTTACGAGTCTAATTGGGCCTCTTAAGTGGGTTTTTTTTCCTGTTGTTGAGTTAAAGGGATATCGAACCCCTCAATATAATTGGCGCTAGAAGGAGGGCCTGAACGAATGCATGGTTAACAATATTTCTGATAAAATATTTTGCAAAGCCTATAGATTCAAAACATCCCACATGCATGGTTAGTCACTCTCAAGACAACCCACATACAGAGAGTATTGTCGATATAAATAACTCATTTCAACATGAAGAGAAAGAACACATGTACCCCGAAATACCTTACGCTCTTCCCCAAGAAGAGTTAAATAAGTTCATAAGAATCACTAGAGCTTACGCTCGTCAGATCAGAGCATTACCTTTAGCTCCTTTACTTCCTCGAAGAAAAAAAATAAGAAGAACAATTGTTGACACCCATGACCAGGTATTTGTTCACATGGTAGAATACTTGATAGATTTTTCCCTTACAAATATTGAACAACCCCTTAATATGATACCCAAAACACCAACTGGTAACTACTTTAAACCTAACAATTTTGAATCTAAAGAGGAAGGGTCTAACTCAGATCGCTCAAGTTTTGAATCAAAAGACATGGAGGATAATAACGATAAAAATGGATAAGGTGGAAATCAACCTCAAGACAATCTACCATGGTTGGCCAGAGATGCTCTGGAAATCCTAGGATGTTTGCATTACCTACCCAAACATCCAGAAAAATTACTTCCTAAATTTGACCCTGAAACCTATGGATTGCCTGAGGACCATATTAAGAAGTTCATATTAGCTATAAGATTGATGAATGTACAACACGAAGATGTAGTGTGTGGTATTTTTCCTTATACATTTGAAAATTCAGCCTCGACTTGGTATTTCAACCTGCCAGTTGGGTCCGTAACTAAATGAATAAAGTTTCAAAAGGATTTCTTGGACAAATTTGCCGAAGAAACTACCACAAGATATTCAATGGCTGCACTTTTCATCACCACTATGAGTCCAAAAGAAAATTTTAAAGATTTCAACCAAAGTTTTACCACCATTTTGAACAAATTCCAACTTGAGGCTAAACCTACCCAGGAGTTGCAAATTGAAGTATACACTAATGCTCTCCCAACTTCTATTTCCATGTTCCTAAAAAGGGCTGCCAAACATACTCTAACCGAAAATTTCGAAGAAGCTAAAACAATTAAATTTCAAATGAAAGGGTGCAAAGAAGGTTAGATCTCATTAATAAAAAAGGAAACCCAACTTCTACCTAAGAGAGGAATTTTGTTAACAATAGGGTGAAATCATGAAGATGGGTAACATTTTTGCTTGTTTTATGAGAAAACAAACTGTATTTTCACAAGTTCTTCAACTTTTGTCATACAAAAGTATTTTTTTTTATTTAGAATTTCACTTTACAGTAAAAACAAAACTTGTGAAAAA
>ML784822.1:413659-423922 GCA_009831015.1 Picea engelmannii
GTTTGATTAACGTAGGAGAAACCTTATAGAGGGACATGGATGTGTATTTTCGGGGATTAATTAACAAGTGTGTGGTAGTCTATTTAGATGACATAATGGTGTATTCAAAAAATAAAGAAGACCACATTCAACATTTGATTCAGATTTTTGAAAGGTGTAGGAAGTATGGAATATAAATAAACCCTAAGAAAACCATATTTGGTGTAGAGGAAGGAAAACTATTAGGTCATAGCATATCTCAAGGAGAAATTAGCATCGACCTTGAGTGGATAAAAGTGATAGCTCAACTCCCCTTACCTCACAATAAAAAGGCCATGCAATCCTTCTTTGGGAAAATCAACTTTGTGAGAAAATTTACTCTTGAATTCACTGAAATTGTTAAACCTTTACAAAGAATTATTCGCAAAGATACAGAGTTTAAATGGGATGAAGAAAGAAAAGGATATTTTAACAACATCAAAAATGCAATATCCCAAGCACCAGTACTATGAAGCCCTAATTTCAACAAATATTTATTCCTTTATACCTTTGCTTCCAACCAATCCTTGGTCACAGTACTTACCTAGAAGGATGATGAAAACAATCAGGCACTGGTATCATTTATGAGCAGTAACCTTCAAGGATCCAAACTGAACTATCCAACTATAGACAAACATGCTTACGCATTTTATAAAGAGGTCAAACATTTCAAATCCTATATCTTGAAGAATCACACTAAAGTCATAGTCCCTCACCCTGCAGTCAGATATTTGTTCACCCAACAAGAAATGGGAGAAATGAGGGGAAATTGGATGGAAGTTATTTAGGAATTTGATCTAGACATAAAACCTGCCAATATAGTCAAGGGTCAAGGATTGTGTAGACTAGTTGATGAGGCCCAAGATGTAGTCAACACAGAAGACTTTGGTTGGGAAAACGAGTTGTCATTATGGTGCAATGAATCTATATATGTACCTCCCGGGAAAGAATCATGGTATGGAAACTTGTCTTATCTCCTACATCATGGAACTTGTCCAAAAAACCTAAAACCTAGAGAAAGGAGAGCTCTCAGGTTAAAGTCTGTGTTGACGATTAAAATCACAAAGAATTTTTGCCTGCAAAGTGTTGCTAAAGCCTATTACTATAAAAGCTAAATAATTCTAGTAGGTGGGACCCTCTTGTATATTGAAGATCAGATCTGTTCATATTTGATGTTTGTGATGATATTTGACACAACTTACATGGTTGATGAGATATTGTTTTTATTGGCTATGGTTTAGGCTCGTGAAGTATTGGTTATTTATGTTACTATGGCCTATGATATTCATTGATACCACTGCTACCTGTTCTTGGAACACCTGCACAACATACATGTTAGTAATAGTACATAAAAGGAAGTTGGAAAAAAACAATAACACATACAAGCAATTGGAAAGAAATGAAAATAAGGCAACAAATGCAAAGGGAAGAATTTGAACTATGCTAGATGCTATACTACATGCAAGATTTAAATGATTATGGTTAAATCCTAGCTAGCAAATAATAGTTATGCGATTTGATTGAGTTACATGGTTAATATGCATATGGTATATTTGGATGGATAGAATGTTGGTGGCACATTTGACAAGGTAATAGATGCTAATGGTTATGAGAATTGTTGAATTATATGGAACTTAGATGAATTATGTTATGGCATAAGTTGGAAATGTGATATGGCCACACAATTGGTTTTAATGGGTGATGGTTTCAATACATGGTTTGATTAATTGTGTTGATGGAAAACTCGCTGGCATGTACTAATGAATTAATGCATTGTGAATGGAGGTGACATGCATTTACTGCATGCCACCCTTACTCCTTCGTTGGCCGCCAACCTAATCAGGCTATTGTTCAATTTTGTTGTTGTGGTTATGCTCTGACTTCCTAGCAAAGAGGAACCGCTCGACCAACTCGCATTTTAAGGTGTTTTATTACAGGTATGTATTTTTTTTCCATCCATGATTATGCTCTGGTTATGAAATGGATATTGGCTCGGATGTATTCATTTATTCTTTCCTTGAGTATGGAAACTGTGTGGAAATGTGTTTTTAATTTTTAAGTCGCGGTGTTAATGATCATCCTGAGTATTAGAAGCCATAAAGGCTCTCTTTCATCCTTGTTGGTTTAGTTGGAGGTTTTCTTGACTGGTTGTCTTCATGCTTTCGTATTATTATAATTAGTCTTTGGGTTTTTATGGGGTTTAAAGGTCAGAAGCACTAGTGTCACTGCACATTGTTCACTTGGGAATTGGATTGTTTTCATTATAAATGGTCGCGCAGTAAGTTATATTGTTTTTTTTCCTCATCCCTATTTACATATCAGCATTGTAATTGGTCGAATAGAAACCCTGTGTGTGTTAAATGTCACTACCAGGCCCAAATGGGGCCTGGCCCCATTGATCACAACTCTCCTGTCATGGGTTTTGTCACCCTGCTCACGATGGTAAATTGTGGTATTATTTGTGTGTGCGTCATTGGTCTCAGAGGTTTTTACCATCAAGAAAATTCGACCCTAGCCTCCATGTGTTGGCTTGAATATAAAACCCTTGCTTCCTTAAGTATGAATGTTGGTAGAAGAGATCGTCATGGCATGTCAGGTTTATTGTTGGTAGTTATTGATTGACGGTGGTGTTGTTTTTGGCATTCAGTCACTACGATTGTTATTATTGGAGGAGATAGAAACATAATCATACTAAGGTTTTCTCTTTGAGTTTATGTTGAGATAGTTCAGTTTTCATTCATTCATTATTCATCACAAGCCTAATTATCTTTTATGATAGTAGGGTCTTATTGTAGACAACAATATTCAGGGTTGAATCACATCATTCAGACACTTGTTTTTCAGAGGTGTTGATCTATCTTTGATAGTTTGTGTAGACTTGCATGTTTGTGAATTAGTTTTCATGACTGACAAAGGATATTGTGCAAAGTTGAGTGGGTAGAAATTTGTGGCAAGTTGATCCATATTTTAGAGTTCATTTTTGGTTTTCTGTCAGAGGTCCTTTTGTATGTTCCATAGGGGATGTCTAAGTTTGAGTTTGGTCCAAAATTTCTGCATGAGATTTTGTAAAGAAAATGACTCTTTGGTGAACTTGAATGAAATAAAGGATTGCTTTATGTCTCATATGTCTCAATTATCATCTTGGTGACTTTAATTCTATGTTTACATTTATTTCAACAACTGATATGTTCATAAAATTACATAAAAAGTAAAATTCCATCAAGGTTTTTGTTGAGAAAAGTCTATCCTAAACACTTGTAACTAATATTTGTGAGTTAGGATGTTATTTTTGTCGAATTTAAACATAGGGTGATATTTCTGTCTATTTTTCTTTAGCCAAGCAGAATCTGAAAATACTTGAGTGATCATTCCAGATCTTTTCCTCAACATTTGTTTGGCGACCATACTAGGGAGATCTTCGATATCTCTCTGGTTAAATTTTATACTCGATTTTCATCGATACATCTTTTTTTGATATTGATTCTTTGATTGTTTTGTTTCTTAATGACTGTGCCTATTGCAAGGCAGCCCAATATTGAGCCCGGTCTTCAAGACCAGACCAGCATTGCTTTGAATCTGTTTAAAACCATTCTAGACACTTCCAATAACCGTGTTGAACTTAACCATTCTTTGGAAACAATTGAATGATTGGAAGCTAGACAGCCTATAAATCAACAATAACCTTTTTGTTTCTTCAATTTTGGCCTTTCTTTCATGTTATTAGACTCTCGTGATTCTAGAAGAAGAAGAGGCATGTCACCTGAAATCAATCCTATTGTTGAAATAGGAAGAAGGAACGTTGTTTTGTTTTCCCAACAAAGTTCTCTAAGGAGAACTTTATCTAATTCGTTTAGCTCGTCTTTCTTTCCCTCATCTATCATCCACAAGATGGCATCTAGTTGTGGCTCTGGTGGCACTGGAGGTGCTCCATATTCTCAATATTCATCATCATCAGTGATTGGTAGCTTATATAGCCATCATATCCCTATCCAATCCAATACAAACCCCACCAAAGTCATTAAAAATTATGGGTTTTTTCAATTTGAAGAAGACACCACAACTACCCCATGGCATGCGTCCTCGCCTCTTAACCTAGCACTTGCTACTCATCCACTTCCGAAGTTTAAAGAGCACTTGCCTAAGTTTTCATGAAATAACATTGTTAGTACAAATGAACACCTGGTGGAATTTTCTAATGCTTGTCATAACATAGGGGCCAACGACAATGATACTTGCATGCGCCTATTCATCAATTACTTGGAAGGAAAGGCCACAACCGACTTCTTTGACCTTCCTACTAAGATTCGGTCTACTTGGGAGGACTTAATATATTGGTTCCAATCCACTTATGGGAAATCCAAAATCCCCACCAAGAAGTTAAGGGAATACAATAACGTCACCTATAAATATGGTGAGACTATCAAGTCTTTCAACCTGCGTTTCACCAAGTTATACAATCAAATCCCCAAACTTATCTGCCCTAAGAACCAAGCCACTTTCATGCATTAATACAATTCATTTCCTTCCCCCTACCATCATAGGCTTGAATAAAATGCCATTGATAATCTCAGTCCCACTCTGCATGCTTGTTCAGAGTATGAAGAACGGCTTGAAAGAACCAGTTTTCCCCAGGGAGAATCGGTTAGACAGACAGACATGTATGCTCTCTTACAACTATTAAAATATATGAATAACCAAATGATAACGTTTCAGAGGAATGGTATTTTCTCCCTTCTCACCCTTGGAGCTTCATCCTCTTCTGCACCCCCCTTTAGAAATCCGGTTGAAAACAATTTTCAGCCTAAAGCTATCCTGCCTCGGAGTTGGTGTAACTTTTGTGAGGAACACCATGAGGAAACCAAATGCGAGGTAAAGAAGAGTTTCAGAGATAAGATCTTTGGTAAAATACCAGAACCTACTATCTCCATCCTAGATTTTGCAGAGCCAGAATATGTCATGGTCATCAACACTAGGAACAAAGCCTACGCTCCCAAGGGAAAAATTGATTCTCTTCGCAGTTATTCTACCTCAAGCTCATCCTCACTCGCTGCTACTCCCTAGGTTCCTAAGAGTAAAGGAATCATCCCCCCTCTCTCCTCTTCCAAATATAATATCTTGAATTAGTTGGCCAACATCAAAGAAGATGCAACCCTTCTAGACATGGTTGTCGTCCCTGAACAACAGATGCATCTGAAACAATTCATGGAAGGAAAAGATTCTGTTGTAGCCAATCTTTCTGAAGAGGTAAGTGAAAAGGATTATTCTGTAAATACAATAGGTGTACATAACTTTAGATACCCTGTAAAAAATCCCCCTTTTTATATTTCTGTAAAGATCATGGATAAGATTGCCCATTGTTGTCTCATCGATGGTGGTTCTAGCCCAAGTGTGATGTCGAAGATTATTATGGAAGATCTAGGCTTGTATTGTACAAATGAAAAAGCTAGAATCATTCTCTCCTATAATAGTCTACAACAAAAAACCATGGGCGAGATTAAGGATGTAACCTTGGTTTTATGCGTTCATCCTGAGATAAGGACAACCCTCAACATTCAGGTGATTGATATGTCTATAAACAATTACTCAATTATCTTGGGGAGAGATTGGAAAGACTTAACATGGGGGTACCTCTCACTGGATGGGACACATTTATTCATTCCTTGAAATGGTAAGAACATTATAGTCCTTAGAGAGGGAAGGATTTCACCCTATATAGAGAATGTTTCGCAATCTAGTGTAAACTATATCGAAGAAGACCTAGGAGTGTATTCCATCTTTGCTGAGGAGGAAAATATTCCTTTGGAATGAATAAATTTAGATGATGATATGTGGCATGTGCAATTTTATGGTTCATGCTCTAATGAAGGTAATGGGGTTGGCATTATATTGGTTTCTCCTGCAGGAAAAATCCATAATCTGTCCTACAGGTTAGAGTTTGTTGGTTCAAACGATGTTGCTAAATTCAAAGCTTTATTATTAGGCATTGAAAATGCCCTTAATCTTGGTTGTGGTCACCTTTCATTTTTTGGAAATTATGAGTTTTTTGTGAACTTGATACGTAAGTATGCTCTACTAGCAACAAGATGATGGAACGATACTCCCAAACTGTTTGGGCTCTTTTCTCGAACATTCTATCCTTCAACATCAATCATATTAAGAGGGAGTTGAATTCAATGGCTGATCGGTTAGCTGCATTTGCAACCTCTCCTAATCAACAAGTTTTTCCTCACAGGCCTGATTGTTGTTTTCAATCCCTATATCAATTGTATATCTTTGGAAATGTAGAATCTTGGCCAGCCCTCCCTAACAATGAGAACATTTGTGCTTTCATTCAAGATGAATCTCTTAAACCCTGATCCATATTTTATGAGCATAACGAAATGAATACATATTATTAACAGGCGCTTAACAAAAAATAAAAGAGATACAATAAAACTGGTTTTCTATTCAATAACGAAATAAGCTGAAACTATAAAATGCAGCGGAAACAAGATTGTTGGAATGGTGGTGGCTTATCTGTGAGAAGAGATGTGACGACTACGCTCCTTCGCAAGAATATGATTATAGTGAGGCTCTAAAGGCCTTTTTACAATAACCAGGAATGCCAAAAACCCTAGACATCCCAAAACCTAACCCTAGAAGATGAAGCGCCAAAAGTCATGTGGGCCCCGTTTGGGTAAGTTAGTACATCAACTTCCCGGGGTCGTAACTTTTGCATACGATCTCCGTTGTAGGCATATGGTAACCCATTGGAAAAATATCGTCGAGGAGATTGATTTTAGGTGAAATATCGAAGGAACTTACATATTGAAAACCTGCTTTCCCAAAAAAACATCCTTTAGGGCTTCAAAATGACTCTGGAAGTGAACACTGCTAAAAATAGTAAATTACCAAAATTGCCAGAAAACTGTTTTGAGCCAGTTGGAAAAGGTGGGTGGCCACCGATATCCACCTGGATCAATCCTCCCTCCTTAGTAAGAAATGGTCTCCATTGCGTTAAGGTCCCCTATCATATGAGGAAATGTTTTTTGAATTTGGCCACGGCTGAGCCACTTGCCTTGGTGCAGGAGCTACCCTACTTTAATGACTCGATAGAGATGGATCATTTGTTGCCGAGTGCCCTTTATCTGTGTGTCCACAATATGATCATTATTCATTTTGTATGAAGTCTGGGTTGAGCTCTGTTGGTGTCATCTGTTATGCTACTTTTGAGGTGTCCAATAATGGTGGGAAATAAGGGCGAAGGAGATCCATGTTGAACAATGGGTGTAGGCCAAGGAAAGGAGGAATGTTGAGCTCAAAATAACTATCCCCCATGAACTTGGTGATGGTTTACGGCCCATAACGGAGTAGTCGAAGCTTCTGATGGGGTCCTATAAGGCGTTCTTTGTGCAAGTGTAACCAAACTTTTTTGCCCACCTGAAACTTATGTGGCACCCGATGATCATGGTGTTGTTTGTACTTGTCATTGGACTTATATAGGATATATTGAACCTATTGGAAGATGTGTTGGATCCTCTCAATGAACCGGGTGGCTTTTTCAACTTCAGTTGGAGCAAGAGATGAGTCGGTTGAGGTGACCGCAAGGGGAAGTGCAACATCTATGGGACCTAATGGTTGGAATCCCAACCCCACCTGAAAGGGACTATGGCCGATTAAGCTATGCAGGGCTTGATTGTAGCTATGATGGACATAGGGAAGGCTCTCATCCCATTTGTGAGGGCGATTTTAATTATACATGTGAAGGATATGCACAATCATTCGATTTACGACCTCGGTTTGGCCATCTGTTTGGGGGTGGAAGGCCGTGGATTTGGTGAGCTTGATATCCAACAGTGACCAGAGGCTCGACTAGAATGTGCTGAGAAATCGATTGTCTCAATCTGAGAAAACGGTTTGTGGGATTCAAAAATGTACCTAGACTCATTCAAAGAAGAGCTTGGCAGTGGCCTCTGCTGCGATGCTCTTCTTACAAGCAACCATAATTGCCATCTTAGAAAAGTGTTCAACCACAACAAAAAAACATTCATTTCCCCACTTGGTGGAGGGGAGGCCTGACATGTAGTCCATTGAGATGGATTCCCATGGCCTGTCAGGAGTAGGAAGAGGGGTGTATAGGCCCTGTTTCTTAGTGTTCGGTTTGGAAATAATGCAGACAATGTAGGACATGATATACTTGCTGACCTCCTATCGAAGTTTCGACCAGTAGAAATGTTTCTGTAGCATTTCCATTGTCTTTTTAATGTTGAAGTGTTATGCCACCCGAATGTAGTGGGCTTCCCATATCAGCTTAGCTCGCTCACTTGATGGAACAAAGATATGGCCGAGATGACACAACAATCCATCCTGAAGATGGAAATTATCGACAACTGCATTTGCACCCAAAATTTGGTAGGTGGTGGCGAAGTCTGGTTCTGTCTCATAGAGTTGGGGCCATCCAGAGGTCTCATGGCCGCAAGATTCTAGCACCATGGTGAGTGCCATGATTGGAAGTCTGCTGAGGCAATCAACGATGTGATTGGTGCTTCCTATTTATACTTGATGTTGAGGTGGAATTGTTACAAGTATGTGGACCAATTTTGATGGCGGTCATTCTGCAATTTTCCTTGTGTTTGCATGAACTGCAGTGGATTATGATCAGTATGGATGACTGTCTCCTTCCCAAGAATGTAATGTCTCCACTTGCGGCAGGATTGCACAATGGAGTACATTTATTTGTCGTAAGTAGGGTACTTATGGACAACATCTGATAGTGTCTCACTATGATAGGCCACAGGGTGGTTGTGTTGAGTGAGAACGACACCCACAACATAGTCTGAAGCATCTGTCTCGATCTCAGAGGGTTGTTGCAGGTCTGGTAGTGAACGTACTGGGGTTGAGCACAAGCGCTGCTTAAAATCATCAAACACTTGTTGTTGGGACCGGCCCCACACAAAATTTTCCTTACGACCACCCCTAGTTATTTGGCTGAGGGCCCATGCAATATGGGAGAATCCCAACATGAACCTGTGGTAGAAATTGGCAAGGCCCAAGAACCTTCGAATCTCAGTGAGTGTGGTTGGGGCTAGACATTCATATATGACTTGGATCTTGGCCGGATCCACATGTATGCCATGATGATCAATGATGTAGCACAGGTAATGGACCCTGTCCATGCCAAAGGAGCATTTTTTCAAGTTGGTGTATAGCTTGTGCTGCCGCAGGGTGTGCATAACCTGTTGAATATGCTGCAAGTGTTCAACCCAAGTCTTGTTTTAAATGATAATTTCATCCAAATACACCACTAGAAAAGTATTGGTTAATGGTTGTAGGATATCATCCATCATCCTCATGAAAGTGGATGGATCATTTGTCAAACCAAAGGGCATGAACAACCACTCAAAAAGGCCTTCCTTTGACTTGAAGGCGGTCTTCCATACATCTTTCTATTCTATCGGGACCTGGTGGAATTCAGATCAATATTAAAGAAGTATTTGTCCCCTATGAGTTGATCAAGGAGGTCATCGATTAGGGGAATCGGGTACTAGTTTCTGACTGTGATTTTATTCAGAGCCCGGTAATCAATGCAGATTCACCATGTTCCATCTTTCTTCTGTACCAACATGATTGGGATCCTGAAAGGTGATGAGATGGGACGAATGTTCCCATTGTGGATCAGTTCTTGGATATGTCGCTTGATCTCCTCATTCTCTAACAGAGAGAAATGATAGACTGGCCCATTGGGCAGAAGTGCGTCGGGGGTCATATTGATGGGGTGCTTGACCTGGTAGTGCAGAGGTACCCCAGTAGGTGTGGAGAATATATCTGAGTATTATTCCATGACCTTATTTACTTCCTTCTGCTGTGTGGAGAGGTCGGTCGTAGAGAACCTAGATGGGGTTGTGATATTTCTCATATTCTAAGAGAGAATCATAAAGAAGACAAACTTCCTTGTCAGAGAGATGACCTTCCTGCATTTCTTAGCAGAGATCAAGGAAATAAAACTAGGTGGGATTTCCTCGGGTATCTTGTACAATTTCCTATTCAAATTAATAATAACACTACGAGTCCTAGACTCATATAAAAAATGGCATTTCCATAAATAATGTTGGCCCAAAATAACATCACAAACTTCGAGAGTAGAAACACCACACAATACCTTGTCTTTGAAGGGCTTGATGTCATACGACATTCAACATTGTTGGATGATGCAGAGCCATCCAATGGTGTAGGGTTGTGGGTGTGGCGTTGTCTGTAGGGCCAACC